>JAQZBX010063041.1:0-16703 GCA_029593785.1 Cabassous unicinctus
CCCATTGCCTCCCTCTACAAAAGCAGCAGTAGTCAAATTCAGTGATAGAAAGGGCTCTTGGAAGGCCAGACAACGCATAGTTGTTAAAGTTGATTTTTAAGGATTATTAGAAAACCAGTTAACGCCAAAATACATCTAAAAGTAGTCTTCAGCTGTTTAGTATCTTAATCTCCTTGCCAGATGCAAAAGAACAGTAACTGAAATATTAAGAATGTTGTTCAATTTAGTAGTCTGTTCTCCAGCTTACCCTTTAGTAACCTTATTTTTAACAAGTGCCCCAGTCATGATCTTAAAATAGGCAAAATATTCAGAGCCATTGTCAACTATCCTTCTTAAAGGAAATGAGAAAGGTGATATACTGTAGATCTTTAGTGTTTCCAAATTTAGCACTCCTAGATTTATCTATTTGAAAGGAACCCTGTTTCTATTAGAATTTGTAATTTTCCTGAGCACAAATTTGGAACTCTGCAAGACCTCTGTTTGATTGAGGTCATTTGGTAAATGATCCTTAAACCTGCATCCCTGTTTCAGAATAGCTGTAGTTTTCAAATACAGAAATCTCTCATGAAGTTATTGGTTTATTACATTTTATGGCAAAAACTATATAAAAGTGATTGTCTGACCTGAGGGTTCATAGAAGTCTTAGGATATAGCCCTCAAAGATGTCATAGTTCCTTCTACAGTTAAGAGAATAGTTGAGATCTAGAAAACAAATATATTTTAAACCCTCTGTTCTCTGTTAGACTTCATTTTTATAGGTTATTGGAAATTAGGTTGGAACTTTTCAGTTTTATGAGGAGTGTCTTAGAAATTTTAAGACTCCCAGTTTTTTTATTAAACCTTAAATTACCCTTATTAATCACATCCTTTTTCTTCCCTCCCCAGTAGCTATTTCATTTCAGTCTACTTTCTCAAAATAATTCTGTGTCTTATTAAAAATAAGATGATTTTTTTATTTGCCATTACAGTTAACCACTTTTTCCTAAGTGAAACACACACAAAACATTTTTACAATACAGACAATTATATGTAATGTTTTGTGGTAGAGGTAGTGAAATGTAATGTTCTCAGCTTTGTTCCATATTTGCATTCCTCTTACCATGCTTTACCTGTACTTCATTTGTAAAGCAGAGCTGTAGCTGTATAGGTAGTCATAAAATCCCTGACATGAAACAGAAGAATCACGTAGAATAAAATTTGGGCCAAGCAGAATGGCCTTTTACGTGCAATTTCCCTCCTTCAGTTATAAAGATGTGACTTCAAGAATGTGTATTTCCTTCTTCATAGTACCCTAGTTTCTGGCATAAATTTTCAATGTGAATTTTTATCATTGCTCCTCCTAGAAGGAATGTCCTCCTCATAGAAATGTTCACTACAAATTCATTTGTATTTTTACATGTCAACAATGTACACTAAATTAATTTAAAAATGTTTTGCAGTTATTTTGATAGATGTCATCATGGCATCATTTTCTTAATTTTTTTCTCCTTCTATATGTAGGGTAAGGGCCTTTTCTTCTGAAGAACCTTTCCATTTAGTGATCAAGATATGGAAGCTGATCTATGAAAATACCCGCTATGTATCCTAATTGTTCATGGTATCATTTGACTTGTAACTTGCATTTTAATAGCATATGCTCCCAATCAACTTACTGGCAAATGTAATAAAATATGCCTCTTGCTATCATATTGTTTCCTGATTTTTTCCTTTGCTTGAGTTATGTATTTTACATTTAGTTTTAAGTTAAAACATTTACCTGTGTTTCTCAGATGCTGTTTGAGTGATAACAGCTGTGCTTTGGAAACTGTTCTGTGCTCAAATATGACTGGGAACTGCTGGGTTAAGTGAAATTCAATAGGTATCTTACAAAGTTCTCAGAAGACTTCTGGTTTGCATTGTGAATCTCAAAGAGGGGGTGACTGTGAGGGGAAGTTAAGTAATGTGATAACTCCTTTGTGATTATTTAAATCAATTGGTTCAGAGTAGATACAGAAGCCTGGCCAATATTGGGCTCTTATCCTTATTCTACTCACTCTTTTCTATCTCAGGTGGCTGGCAAAGGTCATGAAATCTTTGTATATCAGTACATTTAGGGGAAAGTAGTAGAGTGCAACTCTAATGCTGGATGGGGGTAGTGTGGAGGATGCTATAAACCGTCTAAAAAGACCTTACATATATGTGCTTTCTCTGAGAAAGGTAGAAAATCTACACCCAGTTAAGACCCAAAAAAGGAGTTGGGGAGAACTATCAATATTGGAGTGCTAAACATGAAAATACATGTGCAAGCCAAGAAGCCAAGTTAACCTAAGTAAAATTTAGTGGACAAAAATCACTTTATATTAATATATAGCTATGTATGTGTATATATAAACTTTTCCTCATTTTAAAAAAAAATAATGGTAGAAGTTGCCTTCCAACAGGCCTGAAAAACAGCCATGTCTTTTTCTTTTGGATTGAACCCAGGACCTTGTATATAGGAGGCAGATGCTCAACCACTGAGCTATATCTGTTCCCCTATCAGAGTTGGTTTTTTCATTTATTTATTTTTAGGAGGTACTGGGGATCGAACCCGGGATCTCATACATGGGAAGCAAGCTCTCAACCACTTGAGCTACATCCACACCCTATGTCTTTTGTATTTGTTAGTTAATAGATTTTTTTCCCCCAATCTTGAGTTTTCCTCTTCTCAGAATCCATATGTATTGCCGATTTTAACAAATCCTTTCCCATCAATCTACAAGGTGAGCTTGGAGTAGCTACATCATCTACTTCCTGCAAACTCAACATTTGTGGTCTCCCTTTAGGGACTCACTTAAAAAATCCCAGCAACTGTATTTTTTAAAACTATGTAATCATGGCATGTTAAAATTAGTCCCTTTGCTCCATAATAGGTATCAGCAATGTTTTGACATTTACAGTTATATTTAAAGCAATTTTGAACTGTAATTGAAATCTGGAAGTGCTGGGAACTGACACATGATCTCAGCCTTCTCCCAGGCGTCACCAATATTTCAGTCTGTTTCCATTCCTCAATCCTGGGTCGAATGAAAGGGCCTGACCAGACCTTAAACCTGGAAACTGGGAACAAGCAGCCCCAGATGCTTATCAGGGCAGGAAACTTCAGTGGCCAGGCCCCCTCCCCCGGGGTGGATAAACACCCTTCTCAGGCAGCACAAACTTGCCTTTTCAAGGCAAAGTGGGGCATGCGGAGCTGCTATCTACCAACCCTGGCCGGAGTAGTTGGCCTCCCAGGGAGACAAGCCATGATGGGAGCTCTTCCTCTGTTCTTTTGGTCCGTCTGTGCTGAGTGTATAAATAATAAAGCAGTAACTTGCTGGAAGTTTATTGTGCTTGAGTCTGTTCCCAAGACGAACGGATGTACGGTTCCATAGGTAGGTGTTAAAGAGTAGCTCCTTTTTTAGGTTTAATAGCTTCCTAAATAAAGTAGCCTGGTAAGTTTCCAACAAGAACTTTGCCCCCAGCTATCTCTAAGGCATCAAAACCCAGAATTGTAGGTTTTCCCCTCTACATTTGAAGGGTCCAAAGCAATCCTCGAGTTCCCCTGACATTTTTTATTACCTCTACCTCTGCAGTGTGCTTTTCTAGCTCCTGTTTCCCTTCCCTGCCCACTCCCAGTGCTGGCCTTGGTTTCTTTGTTACTCAAAACTATGTCCCTGGTGCGTGGTGCATGCCTTGCAAGAAACAGGACATTAGTAAACTCTAAGGAGCTGTTATCCCTCCTAGGGCAGTTAGTCAATGCTAGGGCCGCTCATTCCATCCTTGAACTGGCTTGCCCTCCTGTGTCAGTCCTAGTTCTCTATCAGGAAAGTAAAACAGGTTGAGGACCCTCCCTAAGGTGTTAGTGCTGTTAGGAGGCAGAACTTGGGTACAGTCTAGCTGCAGAGCCCAGTGCTCATAACCACCACGAGTAGCAACCTTCAGTGATGGACCGAGTCCATGAGTCAGATACCCAAGAGTATCTGCTACATGACAGGCAGTGACATATGGGTCCACAGGGGATAAAAAGAGGCATGTCCTTTCCTGAAGGTGGGCCTTAAGGGGAGGGAATAAAACCTAAGCACGTAAAGGTAGAAATGAGAATGAGTGCAAAGGGCTGTTCAAAAGTTCAAGGCTCAAGTTAGAGGGAATTACAAGAATAAGAGCAAAGATGCTTGACAGAGGAAACAAGAATAAGTCATTCAAGTTAGGGATTGAGCAAAAATATAAATCCATTTTTGCATTAAAATTCTAAGAAATTCATACCATTTTGGCTGAGACAACTTGTATAATATAAAATTCCATTATAATAAGGAAACCTGCACAGTTTAATTTCCATTACTGTGTTGATATGGTTCCAGAATATTCTTTGAAATTAACCAAAAAAGTAAGCATACTTTTTGACCACTGCCTCTAAGAAAATTGTTTGAGCCTTATTCTTTTCAAAGGTCAAAAATAGGAAACATAAGCTACAGTTGCTCTTTTCAACATGTATTGGAACTGCTCTTTAATTCAACTCTTCCTTGACTCCAAATATTCCATCTCATTTTGGGGGCCAGTTAACAAAAACTGTTAATAGTGGTTACCTTTGGGGAAAGCGGGGGTAGGGTGGGGTGGGGACAGAAAACAGTAGAGAGAGGCCTTTTAAAAGCTCTTCATTTTGTACCTTTGGGTAATGTTTGAAGTTTTAACCATGTGCATTATTTCTTTTTTTCATTGCCTAATTTTATTCATACATATTAATAAAGCCTACAATTCATCCAAAGTGTACAATGTACATTACTTCTTAACATTTAAGGAAAACTAACCAGAATTCATCCACTAAAGCCAAAGAATACTACATCCCCAAAATACACAAACCTCTGATCTGTGCATGTTACATCAAGTTTTCCCTTTACTATGTTTCTCAAATATCCAAGAATCACTTGCCTTAAAACCACCTGAGGTGTTTATAATGTAGGTCCCCGGGTCCATTCCCAAAGATTCTGTCTCAGGAGGTCTGGGATAAAGTCCGGGACTTTGCTTTTTTTTGTCTCCCTGATTCTTAGGGGCAGAAAAGCTGGTCAGTCCTGTGCAGGTTCCCTTTCCCACCAGGTAGATGAGTTAACTTTAGCTGTTTGCTTTTCAAGGTTAAGACTCCAGCAACGTAGTCCCTTCACTTGGAAAAAAAAAGTTCCATTAACATAAGATTGTGGCTGCTTTGTGGACAGTGACCTTTTCCTATTTTTTCTTTGGCATTTTAAAACCATTAGGTCTCAGTGGAACAGGGCTATTTCATGCTAAGATCTGCAGTTGGGCCCCAAAGAGAACTGATCTCATTTCGTATGTCATATTTGACAAAGGGCCTGGGAGATGAAATTTTCAAAGGATTTATAGGAGGATCTAAAGGATCTCATATACTAATTTAACAGAATAGCAACTTCTTTAGCTTTTAAACCAGGCAAATGCCCAAAGGATAGGTCAAAATGATAGACAATGGAGATTTGTGGAGATGGAGAAGGCAGGAAAAAACAAAGGTACCAGAGTGGAGAGAACTAAAAAATTACTGATAGATGTAATTGCAACTCTAAGTACCGCATAATAGAACAGGATGAAAGAATAACTATAGCAGCAGTAAGTCAATTATACCCTTTATTGATGGAATTATAATGGAAAATAATAAAAGAACAATCTTTTGAATATAATGGCTTAGTTTACTAAGTGAAACATTTCTTTGAAACATACAAAAGATTGTCAAATATGTCATCATAGAAGCCCTGGAATTTATAAAGAGGCATCTCCGCAGTGATTTTCACAAGTTCCACTCTGTCATATCCAAGCAATTGTTTCCTGTGTGTGTGTGTGTGTGTGTGCATTTAATAGCTGTATCTTGGAATGATAAGCCATATTTTAGCTGGGCTTCTTGGAAGAGTTTTGCACATGATGAGATGTATGAAAGAAAAGGGTTATTTTTGGTCAGTGGGTGAGCATTTATCCTTCACTGTAAATGAAGGCGATAAACAGTTCAGCTTCTGAATATAGAATGGTCTGTTCAATACTATATTTTTTCGGTAAAGTTTCTTTTTAGTCCTTGGCTTAATTTCTTCCCTCTGATTTTCGGGAAAAGACAAAGGTACAGGTGAAATTGGTATTGGAGACCTTGGTGGAAGACATCTTGTTGAGACCATTTTAACCAGTGATGACGTTTGGGCAGTAGTAGGCTTGCTGGAGAGTTCTTGGCATGGATTTAAAATGGAGCTTTTGGGATTCTTAAAGTCATCATAAGTTGCGATCAATTGTTTTGTGGTGGGTAAGCTTTTTAAAGATGGTGGTCTAGTATTCCACTTATATTTTCCAGCATTGCTCCAATTCCATTTAGAAGCATTTTGTTCAATCTTGGAAGAACCAGAATGGTTTTTTCTTTTTTCTCGACCTTTATCTATACAAGATGTCTGAAGACTCAAAGAATCAGAAAGTTTTGACTGCCTCACTTTGGGTATAGCTTTGGAGGATGAAGGTCGTTCAGTAACTGTTGGAGTAAAGAAGTTAGTTTGTAGTTTGGGCTTCTCTTTTTGTATAGTCACATGTTGTATTCTTTCCATTTCCAGTAAGCGAGTTATCAAGTGTTCAATAGAGCTTTCTGGGGGCCCCACTGTCGCTTTCCAATTTTCTGATTTTGAGAGGGCTAATTTGTGTAAATCCAGAGTATTGAAAGGTGGAGGGAGAAAATCAGGATATGGAAATACTTCACTTGGTTCCTCTGTGAAAGATTCTTCAAAGTTTTCTATGGTTTCTGGCTTTAGGTTCAGGTCCATCTTTTTAAAATAGCTGAGTAAAGTATCATTTGTTTTTTCATTTTCTGATAAATCACTTTCATCTGTTAAATTTTCTTCCACACTGTTTCCATATTTCAGATTCCAATTTGGAGCAGAAAAGATTTCACCACTGTTGTTTTCTATCGCTGAACACGAAGTAACGTGAGGCTCGTATCTGTCTTTAAGGAAGTCGCCATCGGCATAGGGCCAGCAGAGCCCTAATGGCATCTGCTGCTGCAGTCCAGGGTAAGAGCCCACTTGCTTATCGACTGAAGCACTTGTTAGTGAGTGGTTCAGAGTGAAGAGCCTTATGGGATTACTGGGTACATTAAAGCCAGTTTCCATTGGAGATTTTTTGAAATCCCTTAAAAAAAAATAATTTAATTAATGAATGGTTTGTTGACTAGAATCAAAATGCTATTGAAATGATATGGATAAAGAACCATGATTGAAGGCTGGTAAATGTTATAGTTCCCAATGGCAGGTCTGTGTCTATCGATCGGTAACAGAACTATGTTAATTTTCAAATATGCTTTAATTATATAAAAATATACATACATTTTTAAAAATATAGATAAAATATTAACTGGGCAGCCCTTTCAGCAAGCATAGGTGATAAGAGCATTATATCTACAAATAGCTAACTGTAGCTATGAATATGCATTAAGATAAAAGTGGCTAATTATACCTAGTTTCCTATTTATATACTGTGCATGCAATTATGATGTCTGAAAAGGAGGCTATCCAATGCAAACTGAAGTTACAGTGAAATATTTATTGACCCAGAATCAGATATAAGGAAACTCTTATGGAATATAGTTAAAAAGGTTTTCACATTAGCCATTGTGGGTTGTTTTGTTTTTTTTAACATTATTTTTAATTATTCTAACAAAAAAAGGAAGCAAAACATCATTTAGCAAACAAAATTATCCCAGGAATAATTCATAGTAATTATCATCTGATAGCACACTTTTATTTTAGGCGTAATACTTCCAGGAATTATGTTGAAAAGAATTCTGCAAAAAAGTTAGGCCACAGAATACTGAGTACTTGGTTAGTTTTTCTTGTTTTGTTTTTTTTAAGCTTACTAGAAATACTAACATTGCAAGAAGATTTGATGCATTAATTGACATAGTTTTATTACCTTCTTGATGCTTTCAAGGCTAATTTACATTCAAGATATCAAAGTAGTCTATAAGGATATTTTCAGAAATGAAGAAATTCATTTAGCTAAATACTAGGTGTGCTGTCTTGCCTTTGAAAAACCACAGGAAAATCGCTTAAATCTACAACTAATAATAGTCACGAGTCAATGCTATGCAGTAAAAGGAGCATGAGATCTGGAATCAGAAGACCTAAGCTTGAACCCTTTCCCCACCAGTGCATGGTCAAAATGGAAATGGTAATACCTTCCTCAGAGTTGCTTTGAGAATCAAGTCAGATGATTTATATGAGCATAGTTTGTAAAATGTTAAACACTGAATAAAAGGTATTATTGTTTTTATTCTCTTTACTTGAGGATAAAAAATCTCAGTAATAAAATATTCCATTGATACCAAGCTCTCATCTCTGCAACATTATTAGCCCTTCTCAATATTAATGGTGAATATATATTAAGCACATTATTCTGTTTAATCCCCAGAACAAACCCATGAGATAGGCGCTTTTATTTTCCACTTTTTTCAGATAAGGAAACTGAGACACAGGCTGGTCAGGCAACTTGCCCAAGGTCACACAGTGAATGGTGGAGCTGGAATTTGAACCCAGATGGTGGGGTTCCATGTCCATGCTCTTAGCCACTGTCTTCCACTGCCTCTGTGCTTCCTCCTCTGTTACTGTGATGAAATTCAATGCTGGGACACTTCCTTTGACCTCCTACCTTGGAAGCTCTTATTGCAAGATGAGCTCTGTTGGGAAGCGGGTGTTGCTCAATGGATAGAGCTCCCCTTTACCATATGGGAGGCCCCGGGTTCGCTTCCCGGGGCCTCCTTGTGAGGGCAGGCCGGCCGGCTCACGCCGCGCGGTAGGCTGATGCAGCAAGACCTCACAGCAGGAAGCAGGTGTGGCTCAATCGATGGAGCCCCCGTTTACCATGCGGGAGGCCCCGGGTCCAGGGCCTCCTTGTGAGAGCAGGCCGGCTGCGCGGTGAGGTGGGCTGATGCAGCAGGACCTCACAGCAAGGGGGAGATAAGCAGACACGGAAGAAACACACAGCGAATGGACACAGTAAAACACAAGCGGCAAGGGGGGGATAAATAAATAAATAAATAAAAATCTTTAAAAAAAAAAAAAGATGAGCTCTGTTCCTTAAAAGCAGCCATTTGTATACCTACCAAGACCAACATTCCTTAGGACATTTGATTTTGCTGTTGAATATTTTTTTTCTCATTTTTTTAATTAGAGGAGTTGTAGGTTTACAGAAAAAATCATGCATAAAATGCAGGCTGCCCCTATCCCATCCTATTATTAACACCTTGCATTGGTGTGGTACATTTGTTACTATTCATGAAAGGACATTTTAAAAAGTGTACTACTAACTACAGTCCATTGTTTACAATAGGGTCACTGCTTGTGTTGTACAGTCCTATGTTTTGTTCTTTAAATTTTTATTCTAGTAGCATACATACCACCTAAAATTTCCCTTTTACCACTTTCACATATATAATTCAGTGCTGTTAGTTACATTCATAATGTTGTACTACCCATCACCACCATCCATTACCAAAACTTTACAATCAACCCAGATAGAAACCCTGTACAATTTAATGATCAATTCTTCACTCCCTACCCGCACCCTGTTTGCCAATGAATTTTAATTCTAAGGTGAACTTTTACCTGGGCCTCACAAAGGTAGAAGCCTCTGACTAGGAAATATCTGCTCTCAAAAACCATCCTATTGTCAAAACTGGATAAAAAAGCAGAATAGAACTCAGGATCTCCATTAAATAATACACTGGATGTAAAAGTGACATATAGCAAGGTGTTCAAGAAATGCTCATTATTTTCCAGATAATAGTAAGCTACGTTTTCAAAGACACATCCTAGGTAATTCTACTGCACACTAAAGTTAAAGAACATAAAAAGAAGAACCCAAACCCAGGTAAAGTGTGAGAAATGCACTGTGTTGTCATGAACATAGGCTCTGGGCCAAGCTACTTTTTAAATCCTGGTTCTAGTTCATTAAGTGGGTGACTTTGATCAAGCTACTTAACTTGTAACTGTGCCTCAGTGTCACCTGTAAAATGGGGGTGATGATAACAGCACCTATCTTATAGGATGGCTGTGAGGGTTAAATGAGTTAATATATATAAGGAAGTAAAATAGTTACTGGCAGGGGACACTGCTTTCCTTTTTCCTTCCACAAGAAGTCCAAATTCTTTCCATCCAAACCCTCACTGTAAAGGCCCCATAAACTGCTCACAACTCAGATACTGATTATCTCTGTGGTGTCAGCCAGCCTCTTCTGTTTTAGGGTGGCTTTTCATTATTCTCACTATTCACACATGGTACTTTTCTCTTCTGGTTGTTTTTGGCCTTGTGTTTCAAGTCTTTAACTCATCTGTATTTAAATTTATTTCACTAATTTAGGGTTTCACAAAAAGAAATATTCTCTTACTTGTTCTCCATCGTGCTTTCTTCATTAAGAGGATAACTCCATAGCTGAAATATCTCTTGTTTACTATTCTGATAATATTAAAAAAAACAACACATGGATAATATTTTAGTAACTGCATGCATTTTCTTCAAGAATATTTTAAAAGTATGATAAATAAAATCCCACCTGTGTTCTTTTTTGAGCATGCTCTGACAAATTAAGTTCTAGCATCAGTTTCTCTACTGGAATTTCCATATGGTTCTATAAAGCAGCAGAAGACTTTTAAACACAATATATCACAGTTCCCCATTGTTCTAAGAATGTATAATTCTTGTTCTAACCAAGGGATGGATAAATCTAACCAAGTAATATATAGGAAATATGAATATATAAGAAAGTTTTATGATATTCACTTTTATACATACAGAAATTATTTGTGTTTTACTGATTTCGCAGGGAGTGATATAATGTTATAAATACTAACTAAACTGCTAACTAATGAAACTTCAGTATTCAGATTGTCTTTATTTTACTGATCGTTTAACATTTTGTATTTTGAACAAAAAAGGTAATTGAAAAGATTAATTTTCTCCCTACTTCATAACAAGATATTGACCATTTCAACTGCTTCAAGACATCTTAAGGTGAGCCCCTTTGGCAATGTCTAGAAAACAGTATATTCCCTACAATGTTATTTCCATTTATAATATTGTTATATTGGAAAACAACTTAATAAATAACACAATATTAATCTAATGACCAATTTGCAGCCTCGTAAAAGAGTAAAGGCTTTAACTTGTTTGAAGAATTCTAAAGAAACAAAATGTAAAGTTTAACCTTGAAGAAGGGAATTTTTCTTTTAAAGAACATATAGCTTCAAAACTATTTGTTTGCAAATTATTTAAAACCAAACATTTATCCTTACCTTGTTAATTTTGCCTGAAAGAATGTGCATGAAAAAATGACAATTAATAGTTACATAAAACTAGTTTTATCCAAAACAAACCCCTTTAATATGAGTGATCATTCTGGTATAAAGATACACATCTAGGATTTCTTACCACCTGCTGCTATATCCCTTCCAGGTAGGAGGTTTTTATTTTCAGGAGCAGGTACTTCTGAATCCAAATTCCAGTGGGATAAGTTCTAAAACAAGATTTGTTTTAGAATAAACTTAACAGTCAAGAAAAAAATTTTTTAAAAGCCCAAGTACATAATTTGACATGTCCTTTGGATTAAGTACAACAAAAGGCACAAAGCTTCAGCGTGACCATATCCCTCTTATAAGCATCTCTGGCAGCACACAACCTTCTCTTATCAAACTATCATCAGCCTGATAACACCTATTAGGAAATGAAAAGGCTTTTTACAATATTTATGTTTTCATTCTCACTTTGTTAAAAAATAATGAGCATTTATGTTCCAGACATTGTACAGAGTGTTACGGGGGAAAAAAAAAATAGTGTGGGCTGTGTGTGTTCCGGATTAAAATGATTGTGGAAAAAGGAATGTTGAGAGGGGATTCGTTTGTTTTAAAAGGTTATTTTTTAGGGATAAACTCAGCTGTTTTCTCTCTCAAGTGAGAAAACCATCTGTAAATTAAGCTCTAAAGCAGTATACAAATGAAATGTAAGGTATTCTTAGGTGTCATCCTCTCACTAAGGAGGAACAGGGAGAAATAAGCTTAAATCAGGTTGAACATTCAATTTATCCACAAGGAAGTATCTCTGGACAGAAATGATAGTTGAACATTGGAAGGGAATACCAAGGAAGCGTACAGATTATCTTTCTCTGAAGGTTTTAGGAAAATTAATTTAATTCTCTGTTTTTTGAAATAATATGTATGAGGTCTAGTATCTACATGAGAATCACTTGGGGAGTGTTTTTAAAACTACTAGTTGAAAATAAAGAACCAGAGATTCTGATTACTCTTAGGAGAGTGAGCCCAGTCATCTGTATTTTAAAAACCTCCCCAACAGATTCTCAAGCTCCTTTCAGTTGTGTTATCCTGGTACGCTAATGTACAAAATAACTAGTGAGAGGAATATTCTTCCATTAAAATGGTAAAGGGAAATTGATGAAATCTATGCTGCTGAGGTCATACAATAAAATTAAGGTAACCAAACTTGTCAACTTGTGGGAAGGCTGGTCAACTGAATAGGAAGTAAGCTAGAATGCAATTGGAACTTGGTTGTACTTTTTGGTATCCCATCTGCCTTACTGATGTTTTTCACAGAGTAAGTGAGAAAATTAAAAAGTGAGCTCTGCCTGTTTGATCAAGCCAGCATCTTTAACAAACCCAGGTGCAGTTAGAAATGTTTTGAGTTTTGGAGTAAAGCTGGTTAACTTTTCCATCAATAAAAGAAAGATTTTCCATTTGATGTTTCAAATGTTCCAAGAGGAAATGAGTACACACTGCTCACAAAGAGAAAGCAGCAAGGGATCTTAGGAGTAAGATCCAACAGGAGTTAGGTATTAGCAACGGGGAGCTACTGACAAAACGTTCAAGTTCAATAGCATCTGCCATACCTCACGTGAGATGTTTGACACAGGTAGAGTGGTGCCACAGTTCCCACCATTTCTTCGTCCCATTTTGTTGTAGCCGCTCCTCTGTTTCTTTAAAATCCTATACAGGTTGTGGGACAGGCACATTTGTGGGTAAGGTACAACATTTATATATAAGTTTATATACAAGCATGAGCTTTGGCTGCCCATCCTACAGAAGTTAAGAAAATCCTTAGAAAGCAGGAGAGAGGGAGTAGGGCAGAAGGGGTGGTGGTGGTGTGTGTAACAATTTGAAATCAACCAGAAACAAGGGGGCAGGCCAGACAAATTAAGGACTATAGACAACAGCAGATTGGAATATCTAACAGAAGCACTGAAGGAATGAGGAAATTAGGGTCAGAGGTGAAAAAGTAGATACTATCAGACAGGAGGCTGAAATATAAATTGGAAAAAATATGGTGAATTATCCGGAACTTATAAAATGGGGGGAAAAAGAAACAAAAAGTAAAAAAAAAAAAAAAGACATGAAAAAAAAAGAGAGAAAAGGAAAAAATAAAAATGGGGCCATGGGTTCTGCTTTTAATCATTTAAAACAGATGCTCCATTTGAAAGCAGGGTTAAACAGAGCAAGCACTCTGTGTGGTGATTTCAGAAACACTAAAAGGCCCACCAGACCAAGCAATAGGTTCCACATCAAACAGTCACGGTGTCTCAAACGTCCGCTACCATTTAAAGTATTAGAGAACTCCAAGATAACAACAGAAATGTATCACTGCTGGGAAAGAATCACAAATTAAAGTCACCACAGTAATCAGTATATTTGTTCATCGTTTACAATTTATTGTCTCCTGCGGGGAAAGGTACACCCTGGAGAAATAGGAGATATGGTTCAGGTCAGTTTTGAACTGACAAGTACTGATGGACCTGCGGGAATGCCAAGCCCTGGGATGGAAGAACGAAGTTGGAAGGAGGTTGCTGAGCAGGTGGCGCTGCCCTGGGACACCCAGGGATGTGCCATGTTGGAGGCCACTGCACTTGAAGGAGGGTCTTGGAGACAAAGAGGCCTTATGACCGGGGTCAGGGAAAGGAGTTTTAGGGGCAGGAGAGCGGGAGGGGTGTGCTCGAAGGGAGGTGCAGGTGGGAGACCCGCAGCCCCCTGTGAGTGGTGCCCCTTCCCCTCCCGAGCCATGGCCGTCCCTGGTGGGGGCAGCAGGGCGGAGGGCGGCCGTGAGGGCCCCGGGTGCCAGGGGGCTCGGGGAGCCGGGCCTCTTACCCCGCGGCGCCGCAGGCCCACGCGTCCTCCCCGGCTTCCTCTCCGAGGGCGCTGCCGCCCCGAAGTCCGGGCACCTCCGCGTACTGGGCCGGCGGCTTGAGGGGGCCTTCATGGAGCGGGAGGAGAAGGGGGGCAGCGCGCGGCGGCCGGCGGCCGTGGAGGGGCCGTGGAGGGGCTGCGGGCGCCGGGGGCCGGTGCCGAGGCGGGGGACCGGGCCGAGCCTAGGGATGTCAACCTGGGCTGGGACTGCGGCTCCGTGGGCGACCCCAGCGGCCGGGTTTCCCGGCAACTACAATCGGGCAGGGGTGTCCGCCGCGGCCCTGCGTTCCAGCAGCCCCACGGGTATTCGGGGGCCGCGGGCCCGCAGCCACTCGACGTTCCGCCCGCCGCTGGGTCCGCGGGGCGGCCCTCGCCGCCGGGAGACAGGGCGGGGCCACGCGGCCTGCTCCTGAGCCCCGCCGGGCCCACTCGGCATCCTGGGGGAGGTCGCGCCGGGCCACGGGACGGCGGATGCCCCCGCGGGCGAGCTCACGGCCACAAGGCCCTGCGCCCCCGCGCGGCCCGAGCCTTCCCGGGCCCGGCCTGGACGCCCGAGCGACGGGCGGGCTGCGGCCTCCAAGGCCTCGCGCGCTCCCAGGAGGCTGCGTCCACTCGAGGCCCACTGCCAATCCAGGAGCTCTTCACTGTGTTACTCTAAGCCAAATATAGATACATTATACATGGTGGAAAGCTATCTCTGTCTCATTGACATTTAAAATACTAGATAATACTAGAAGAAAGCCCCCGCTGAGAGCAAGTTCCAGATCAGTCATTGGTCTTACAAATGAAAGAGCAAAAATTCACACACACACACACACCGTCTAGAAGACATTTACATTGTAGGAGACCATTATTGGGCCCCTAGAGGCATATTTCTTACTACAACTTTATGAACTAAGCCTGAAGGAAGAAAAAAAAGATAAATATATTTTGTGTTCTATATTATGTTATATATATCATATATTTATTTTCTTCACCCACAATAGTTTGACATAGAGAAAAATTATATAAATAAAACCAATTACATAAGTAAGTAAATGAATAATAAAAATGTCCGTTATAGTCTTTATAGTAAGTTATGACATCTCAGGAAGAGATTTTTGTGATCCTTTGCTGATGATACTATTGGATTCTGTCCAGTTGAACACCCAGATCTAAAGGCAAACTGGGAAATGTTTCACCAAGCATCTGAATGCACTGTTCCCAGCATCATAAAGGGGAGACCATACCCTTTAAAGAATCTGCCCGGGGAAAATGCACATACATATCAAATGTTGAATACATTTTCAAGGGCCTCTCAGATCTTAAATACCCCACCTCTCTGCAGTCCAAGAGTGTCCGTCTCCTTCCTTTGCATATCCTTTTCCTTCTCAAAAGGGCTTTCCCTGACTCTACTTCAGACAAGCCCTTCCCACCCTATTGAATAACACTATTTTTATCTATTTGCTTCTTTGTACTAATCACAGTCTTATTTATCTGTTTACTTGTTTGCTTTGCTTTTTCTTGTCTGTCTTTCCCCAGTAAACTATAAATCTCCATGAGGGCACGGGGTCTTTCCTGGCTAGTGCATTACTGTATTTGCATCACCTAAAACTGCACTGGGCACATAGTAGGAACATAGGTGACTGAGTAAGGCTGGAGGAGATCCTAGTTAACTCCAGCTCCCTGGAGGTCTCCCTGGGTGCTCTCCTCCTTCAGGCCTATTTCCATACTGCTGCTCTGAAACACAGACCTATGCAAATGGCCTCCAAATGCCTAAATAAAGTCCAGTTTCTGTAGCCAGGTTTTTAAGTGTCTTTTCATCACCTTTCTTGCCACATCTCCCATCCCAGCCTACTACATGTAGGACACATCAGACATTTTGCAATTTTCTAAACACTCTCTCTTCCAGGCCTTATATCATTTTTATTTTTCTTACAGTAACTCCCATCCTCCCCTCTTTTATCTGCCCAGTTAAATCCTACTCAGGTGGCTCTAGGTCACAGGAAGAATAAATTGCTGCCTCCTCTAAGTTCCCTATTGCAGGTTCTATTATAATGATTTCCTTACAATTCCTTACTCACTGTTATAATTACTCATTTACAATATCTCATTCCTCTTCTCCCCAACCTCTCTTTTCTTGAAGACTCTGCCTTCATAATGTTGTGCTAGAGTTTGAAGTTCAGATAGTTTCACATACTTAGTTATTTTTTAAAATTAATTTTGTTCACAAACACTCTGTATCCACCAACCAGACACTCCCCCTTCCTCATTCATTATCTTTTGAACACATTGAAGGTGAGGCTGGATCTTTATCTAGCACAGTGTCTGGCACATAGTAGGAATTCAGTAAATGTTTGAATAACTGCCGTAGTTCTGTTAGACTATGTGGTGTGGTGACTATATATCAGACATGGTGCTGTGCATTTTGTATGGTTAATACTTTTAACAACCCAACAAAGTAGATGCTACTAATTATTCCTGTTTTATTAATGAGTAACCTGAGTCTTAGCAATATTAA
>JAQZBX010063042.1:0-16772 GCA_029593785.1 Cabassous unicinctus
CCCCAGATTCTATAAAAAAAAAAACATTGGTGTTATAACCAAAATTAACAGCAACAAGAAATATATATATATATATTTAAACAATGAAATTTATTACCTTTATTTCCTTCTATAGGGCAAAGAGTATTATAATCTTGGCTTTCCTGAACAAATATTTCTATAAGTAATTGAAATTCTACAAGTTCTCTTATTATAAATAAGCATTGTTATGCATTTAAATAATAGGAGATTGGTTATTTATGCATTTGTTCGGACATACTTTGAAAATATAATATGAAAATGAAAAGTCTTCTTCATACTAAATGTTCACAGTTTCACTTTCCATAAGGCTTATTAAATAATATACAAATAGCTACCATTCTGCTGAAATGTCACAGTAAATACATTAATAATGGCACAGAAGTGAAATGCCCCCAAATGGGAAATCATCTTTATGACCCTCTAAACCTCCCTTCCAATTAAAACGTTGTTTTTTTTATTGAAAGAGAGTTCCATTTCTAAAAGAATATAAAAGTAGCAAATGAGACAAGAAATCTTTTACAGATAGAATTTTGAATGAAATGCTATAAACATTGATGAAATACTATATATATCTTTAAAATTTACTTTCTATCACCACACCAAACATCCTGTGAAAATTAAGTTGAATGAGTTTATTAGATACAAACAGTTGAAAAGTAGAACTAAATACTAAAATTTAGTTAAGATAACTTAAGCATATATAAGCACTAATATATTTTTGTAAAGTTCGGCTCGGCTTAAACCTACTTACAAGACTAATTTTTAATTAAAATAAAAGAATGTTTAATCAAGCAAGGCACATTTCTTTTGGGCAAGCCTGTCTTTAATACCATTCATCTGGGCACAGTGTAGACTTCACTTATTTTTGTGTAAATGGGCTAATCTATGTACGGGAGCCTTTGGTACAAAACACAGCTTCACATAACCCATATCATAGAATACATCATTAATATTTCCCATGATTAAACACAGTCCAGAAATTGATTGAAAAAAGAATACAGTAATAGTTGGCTTGTTGGAAACATTTAAGCTTTCTTTATCAGCAGCACTGACAATAGTTTTCGGATGATTAGATTTCATCAAAATGTCAGAAGGTTGAAAATGATACCTTAAAATTTTTAATGTCTTCTTTATCCCTTGATCAGTATCTTGTCTATGGCACACAATCCGAAGAGAATCCTCCAACTTCAGAGTTGTTTCCTTTATATAAAGCATTTGTTAGAGACATTATTTAATGTCAACTGGAACAAAAATATGTACTAGCAGACAGATCACAATCCATCAGTGATGTAACTGCCACTGCATTCTTGATCTAGGCAATTTAAAAATGACATCTTACTGGTCAGTGCAGCACTAGAGTTCTTTATGTGGGGCTCTTCAGATATCTGTTGAACAGAGTAAACGTAATACTTATATTTAGGTTTTAAAAATATCATAGACTTTTATGACAATAGAAATGTTCCATTCATTATATATTTTTTAAACTTTGGGGTCTTTTTACTTTTACTTTGAAAAGTTCAAGCAATTTAATTTTCTAAAGGCATTAACCACATGTTATAAATAATTTTAATTTATGTTAGAAAAAGTTCCAGAATATACTGAAGTTGGGGGCTATTTTTTTTCCTTATTAATGATCCCAAAATGTAGTCCAAACAAATGTGATAGAGTTTGCTCTTTGTACAGGAAAATTTATCTTTGTCCTTAGAACTATCTGAAAGTTTCTGAGTACCAACTGATTTTTAGAAAAACATATGTTTAATTCTCTTAATGTATTTCCAAAGGTTTCTTTTCTCTTTCTACATCCCACGGTGGCAATCTAAGATGAAAACTCTTTTTGAAGTAAACAGAAATTCCATGCTCAGATGAGTGTCATGGAGAGAGAGAAAGAGAGAGAGAGAATCTCCAAATGAGTTCTGTGAAAACCACGTTCTAGGTGCTACCAGATATCATGCCTATAGTTTACCTTGTCATTACAGATAACTTTCAATGTATTGATCCTTTAAAATATAAGCTCTTCACAGTTATGTACTACTTTAAGACACTGCAAATTAAGACAACAATAACCACTTGACTAAGGGTTTATGGAGAACCAAGAAATAAAATGTAAAGGTTGGCTGCTTCCTTTCCCCAACTATAAACAGTTATTTAGAAATGCTGACAGTATTTTTTAGACATTGCCTAAGGCAGTATGACAATCTTGTTCACTGCTACATCCAGAATCTAAATGGTGTTTGGCACATAGTAGACCCTTACTGAATATATGTTGAATGAATGAATAATTCCCTACCACTTTGCACAGTGTCTGGCACATAGGGGATAAAGTCTGTCAAATGAATAAATGGTTATGTAAAAACTAGATTTATGTACTCTTCAGAAAGTTATTAATTGTGTAAAAGAAAAGATACTTATAAAGGTAAAAATACAAAATGCTAACCTAATTCCAGGTATCAATGTGTGAATATTATCCATTATAATACTTAGACATAACTGTTTCCATATATATTCCTGGTTTTAAAGGTGCCATCAAATCAGTGGTAAAGCCCCCAATATGGTGATCTGGCATGTGAGTGTGCTTCTGAGGGAAGAACCATTCACTCACTAAGTTCAATATTTATTGTATGTCTACTGTATGCTGGGCAATCATCTATTGAAAAATTTTCCTTATTGGCCTGGATTCTACTAGGTCATTTTTGATCAAAGGTAAAATTTCTTAAGGGAATCTTTAAAATAATAATAATAATAATAAAAAAAGCAAGAGCACCTTCTTTTTTTATTAGAAAAGTTGTGGGTTTACAGAAAAATCATGCATAAAATATAGTTCCCATATACTACCCTATTATTAACACCTTGCATTGGTGTGGTATATTTGTTACAATTGATGAAAGCAACGTTTATAAATTGTACTACTACAGTCCATGGTTTAACTTAGTGCTCACTGTTTGTGTTGTACAGTTCCATGGATGTTTTTCAAAATTGTATTCTAGTAACATAAATACAACCTAAGATTTCTCCTTTTAACCATGCAAGAGCATATTCTTACATCATTTAATTTTCCTTCTGAGAATCTGAAAATTATAATAGCTATTAGTGACTATTATAAGAAATCACAAGTAACATGAATGACCTGGTATCCATTTTATTTCCTAAGTGCCCAGCCTCTGCTCAATGCTACTGCAGCATTGCCTTTCTTGAGATGGTTCTATTAAGCTAAGCTTGTATGGCTACTGTTATATCCTTTTATATACAGAAGACGAGTCCAAAATGAGGCCAGAAGGCAAGAGGGGCTGGGTTAGGTAGGGCTTTGCAGGCCATTATAAGGCCTTTAGCTTATACTCTGTGAGATGGGGTGCCAAATAGGGGTTTTTGCCAAAGAATTGAAATGATCTGACAAGTGTTTTTAAATGATCACTCTGGCTGCTATGTTAAGAATAGACTGGAGTAGGGGAAAGGATGGAAGCTGGGGGACCAGTCAGGAGGGTACTATAAAAGCCAGATGAGAGATAATGATGGCTTAGATCAGGTGGAAACAGTAGAAGTGCTAAGATGTGGTCAGTCTCTGGAAACATTTTAAAAGTAGAGCCAACAAGATTCCCCAATAGATTGGATATGGGGTATGGGAGAAAGGAAGGAATCAAGAATAATTCTAAGGATTTTAGCTTGTGCTACTGGAAACTGAAGTTTCCAGTAATGGAGATGGGGAAGGGGTAGAAGGTGCAGGCTTCATGGGAGTCAGGGAGAGATCAGTTTTAGACATATTAAATTTGAGATGTCTATTGGATATTTGGATATCCAAGTGGAGATGTCAAGTAGACACAGTTGGAAATTCAACCTGGAGTTGAAGGGAGAAGTCCAGGCTGGAGATATAAATTAACATATGAATAGTCTAAAGCTAGGAGAATGGATAAGAGCACCAAGAGACTGAAAACAGAGAGAAAATAGGTCTGAGGACTGAGTCATGACAGTTTTTTCTTTTCCTTTTTAGGAGGCACTGGGAACCAAACCCCGGACCTCCCACGTGGGAGGGAGGCACCCAATCACTTGAGCCACCTGCTCTTTTCCTTTTTAAATGGTACATGAAATAATGGTGGTTCTTATAATCAAAGGCACCTTACATTTGATGAGAATTGATTAAACCAGAGTGGTCATGAAAGATGTCTTAGAGAAGGTATTGAAATAAGAATAGAAGTTAACTAGATGAGAAGAGGAAGGGACTGCCAGTGGGAACATTTGCAAAGATCCATACAGCTGAAGGTGGAAGAGGGAGCTTACGCTGAAACTGGAGGAAGACTGGTTTCATTCTGATGGCTGGAGAACAACAGAATGAGGGGAAGAGCAAAAGTGTGGCAAAAAGCTGGATATGAGGGCTGAGCCAGATCACTTGGGGCCCTGAAGCCTATGCTAAGCCTTTAGGCCTCTTTCCTAGGAAGGAGAAAAACCGGAAAGAATTTTAAGCAGAGATGGGTAATATAATTGGATTTGAGTTTCACAAAGATCACTTGGGCTACTGATAGAGAATGGATCAGAGTGGCCACAGGAAATGTGGGGAGGCCAGTTAAGAGACCTTCGCACTTATCCAGGATAGAGTGGTGGTAGCAGCGATGTAGAAAAGGTGACTGCTTTTAGAGATATTGTCGTTTAGAGGGCTAAATGAAAAAAATTTGGTGAGAGGTTCAATGTATTTATTACTTCTAGTATCTATAATTTCATTAATAAACTCATTGAAGACACTAGGCAATAAATCTGTCTTTTAAGAAAGGTTGGAAAAATGATTTCTAAATGGTATGTTGTGTACATGAATAGAAACAAACATTTTGGAAATACACTAATTTTCAGGAAAAGAATCAGACTATTTAGGTCTACAAAAAGTAAATATATTGTAGGGTAGTGAATAACTTGTTAACAGGTGAAAGTGTGTGTTTGTGTGTGTATAATGTAAAAATCGCCCCCACTGGCTTCTCTTCCAAATGAAATCATATGCTTTAATTTAAGAATCATATTTAAAAATTTTAGGGCATTAGAATTGTTCTGCATGATATTGCAATGATGGATACAGGTCATTATACATTTTGTCAAAACCTAAAAAACTGTACGGTGCAAAGTGTAAACCACAATGTAAACTATAGACCTTGGTTAGTAGCAATGCTTCAGTATTTGTTCATCAATTGTAACAAATGTACCACACTAATGTAAGATATTAACAGGGGAAAAGGTGGGAGAGAGGGGGATGGGGTATATGGGAATCCCCTATACTTTCGATGTAACTTTTCTGTAATCTAAAACTTCTTTAAAAATAGTTTATTATATGAAAAAAGAAACATATTTAAATGTGTAAAAATAGGATTTGGAAGGAATTTCTATTAAGAATAGGAGTTTGAAAGAAATGTAATGAAAACAAATGAAATAATAGTACTGACTGATATAGAGCACATAGGTGTAGCACTAACTTTCATTCTAAATAGTTAGTTGGGATCTCAGTAGAGATTCCCAAGAGCCCTTGTGCTACTACTATTGCAGAGGATGAGAATGGGGACTCACGGGAAGGAAAAAAGTTTCTTCTACCACAATGCTGGGGATTGGATCTCTCTATCTGCAAAGTCAGAGCCCTGCATGCACAGATTTATTCGTAACATTTTTTCAGATATCATTTTTGCTCATTTAAAGGGAATATTACCAACAACCAGAATACCAGGATTTATTTTTCAAGGCAGAGTTCTCATTCTGCACTATTCAATTTGAACAATAATAAAATGGCTCCCAAGAAAATGATGGGAAGAAGCAGAGCCTCTTTTCCAGATCTCTTCTTTAATGCATTTTGATGACTCATGGTGCAAATTGTGAAATGTAAGGAAAAACACAGCCAGCAGAGAAAAAGAAAATTAGTTCATAGCATCATTAAAAATAAAGACAAATATCTGAATGCTTTCTAATCAATGTGAATCTTTTAAATGTTATTTACAAGCTGAACAGGATACTATTATATACTATATAGCAATGGCTATTTTCTGGCAGGAGCTGAACCAACATTAGGAAGGCTCTGCATGGCCTTCCCTCCTTCTTCCTGCCTCCTCTGCTTTGTGCTATCTCGAAGGTTATTAACCACTCCCTGCAGGTTCATAAAAAAAACAAGTGATATTACTAACACAATCGCCACAATAAAATATGGGAAATTAGTAGTACAAAAGCAATAGTTTTATCCTCCTTAGTTTAAAAGACTAAATTCAGAACAGAAAGGAAAGACCCCACCCTAAAACACAATCCCTAAATATCCTCTTCCCAGTTCTTGTGCTCCTCACCTCTAGCTCACAGTGTTTCCATAAGTCTTCAGATTGGGGGGTACGTGTGCTTCTTTGCATTTCTTAAGGGAGGAGTTATCACTCCTAGTCACAGCTGAGAGGTGGGAAGGACTTGGAACTGCTGTGGAAAACGTTGAAATTTTAAATGTATAGAAAGTAAATTATAGTTACGGGTTTCAAAGGAATAGACTATTAATATATATTTTGTATACTGAATTCTGTATACTATCAGCAAAGCAATTACTTGAGTTTGTTAGATGCCAATGAGGTAAATAACAAGTTTTATGTAAGCCACCGTTCTAAATTTCTTGATACTGTGCATTTAAAATTTCAATCTTGAAAATTTATTTAAAATGTTAGCGATAACTGATGTGATATTTCCTTTTATGTGTCAGGGATTGTTGTATGTCACCGTAGTTGGTGGGTATTAAATTTGGTATAATAGCAGTTTAAAACACCTTAAAAGAAATAAAATAATAACAATGTTAACTTCCATGTTCACCTCTAGATTCACCAACTGTGGAGCACCTGCATTTTTCCCAGGGGTGCTGGTGAACGTACCCTGATCCAGTCACTCCTTCTCACATTAATCTTTTGCTGTGCACAGATATATGTATATCTTTCAACACCCATGATATGCAGTTATGCTCAACATTGAAGTCTGTGGTCTGACAAAGCTAACTAGAATGTGTAAACCTTAGATTCATTAGCATTTTGCTTTAAGCCCAAAGCACTATCTCTGGTTTTCATTTTGTAAATGATTGAAGACCTTAGAGAAGGGCCTCCAGCAATTATGTGGGACATGATTATATTCTGATGTTTTTTTAATTTTTTAAATTTTTAACACAGTTGCTTAGATCATGGAATGGTTGGGTAAGGCAATAATGTCACAGATTTCAACAACTGGCAATCTCCTTCTGTTTTTCAATCCTTTTGTTCTAAGTAATTCCTACCTTCTAAAATAAGGGAGAGTCAAAATGTTTACACTACTTTCTGGCATGGTTCTTCAGTAATCTAAGTAAATTATAAGAGGATGGAAAAATAATAATTTGCATAATACAATCATCTTTTGGAGATTAAAATACATGAAAACAGGAGATTAATTTAAAATGGAAAAATATCCATTGCTATTGTCCTAGCAGGTATCACTATGCTATGACTAATTATACTTTCTGAGTATAAGATTAAATATAGATGGATCAATCATATAAGAAAATTATCTTTCATTACTAGAAAAGTCCATTTCTTAACTGATTTAAATAATTTAGGTTTAATCCTTCTGGTTAAAAACATCAGACTATTAAAAAGGGTTAACTTTCAGTATATTTAATGAAATAGGCTTCTGGAGATGCATTTTTGGAAAATCTGAATTCATTAATTAGTAACATGGGCTGAAGTCAGACCTAAAAGTATAAGAAATTTATTTTCTCAATCTCTTTGAAGAGCTCAATAAAAGGAGCATGGATTTTGAAGCCAGACTGACCTTGCTTTAAATCCCAGCTGGGTCTCTTGCTAGCAAGTTTTAGGGAAATCACTCATCCTTAGTATCTATTTTTTATTCTCCTAAAATGAGGTTAACAACACTTAGCTTGCAAGGTTGAGAAGTGTCCAGGACATAGTTGATCCTTAATAAATGGTAATCATTGTTGTTCTTATGGAAAGGAAATAGGAAGCCACTGAAAATGTATGCATTTGATATTCACAAAGCTCTGGGTTAGTTATACAACATTTCTGAGTAATGATTACATGATAATGTAATCTCTTAGCAAAATCTGATGCATGTCATACAATTATTTCTTCTTAGTGTTCTACCTGTATTAACATTTAATACTCAGAACAACCCTATGAGATGCTATTTATTATACTCATTTTACAAATAAGGAAACTGAGGCACAGAGGTTAAGTGATTTGCTCAAGGTCATAGAGCCGAGTCAGGATTCAAACCCTAAAATGTAACTGTAGGCCTGATGCTTTTAACCACTTCATTAAAGAGCCTGAAAGTAACACTATTGTAAGAATATAGCCACTTACTCAACTAATATATATTGAATATATACAATGTGCTACATTCTGTGCTGGCACCAGTATCCAAAACTTTGTCAAGACACAGAACCTATTAACCTTTAAGGAGCGTCCAATATGGCAACTATAAGCAATTATTTATGACTCAGAAGCCATGATATTTCTCTGGATCAAAAAGAAAGTCCCATTCGTGTTGCTGTTAAGATATAATAACCATATAAGTCTACAAATTATGGCGTAACCATAATTTACTTATATAACTAATCAAGGTTTCTAAATCCTCTGCATAAATATAAGCAAGATTCTCACTGCACCTCATTCACCTTGATGCCAAGATCTTTTAAGAATAGATACAAAAATTGTTATGGTGTATCTAGCATATTATTACCAAAATGGATCATAAAAAGAATTTCTGTTCATTAAGAAGACCATAAGTTTGGTCAAAAGGTAGATCAAGGTTAAAGGTAACCCAAAAAAGTAGCAAAGGAAACTAGATAAAGCAGTCCTACATGGATGCTCACAGATAATAACAATGACACTACGACAAGTATATAGATTTCCTGCCTCTATTTTTTTGTCTTCTCTTTCCACTTTCCCCTCTTACTGTTTCAATCTTCATTTTTCACTCTCTCAAATGCACAATGAAATGGGTATGCTTTTGACTCCCTGAACATATTTTAAGAGCTTTAAATATAGGGATAGAGGGATAGAATACTTATAAGTTATCAAAACAAAAAAACAATTGTGATAATGTATAATTTATATAATGCATATATGAATAAAGTGATTGTCTAAATAAAATATTATCCTTATTGCAAATTTAGCCATTTTTGTTTCAAAGAACTGTACTACTGTATGCTTTAAATAATGATGTAAATTAAAATTGGACCAATAATCTCTCAGCAGTATGTTCTGCCATTTATCCTTTTTTTTTTTTTCAGGGGAAACAGGTTGTTCAGAAGCCAAGTGAGTTAGTAAAAGGAATGGAATCATTTTCAGCTCAGCTTGGGTGAAGCTTATTCTGAAAAGCAAGGATTTTTTTTCATCCTTGTTATGTTTATTGAAACAATGGAAACCAAAAAGACAATCAGCAATATAGCAATTAAATGCAAAAGGTGTTGGCATTGATCTTTAAAAAGACACTTAGTATATAATGAATATAAAATCATTGGTTTTGCAAGTAATATCGAGCTAGATACAAATGCCATTTCCCTGGGTCCCTATACCAAAGGGGACCCTGTACCACACAGTGCTCACCTGATTGTGTCTGTCTCCTGGCAACCCCTGGGCATATGGCTGAAACTTCCAGGTATTCCCCCAAGGTTTGGTTACTTCCCAGACCTCCTTTTTATTGATTGTCTGCAATTCCTTTAGTTTAAAACTTGTACCTTTTATATTTTTTAAAGTTTATTTAGCGTTTCAAGTCTGTGATGCTGGCAGTCCTATTGTGGAGCTTGATTTTATTTAATAGAGGAAGTCCAAAGGTCCCATGTAGTAAGATTTCAGGTGCAGTGACTAAGTCTGTCATTTACTTTCTAGTTTCATCTGTTGACTTGAAACTTCTTGGAGAAAGAAAACTGAAGGGAAGCTTATTTTTAAATGATTGCCTAATTACTGACATTTAATTGAAATCATGCCTTATTGTGGTTTATATCAAACATTCCAAAGATATTCTTTTCCTTCTTGATTCAGTCTTTAAGGGATGCCATCAATGATTGCTTTTGTAGTTTAAAAAAATCCAGTTCGTGATTCGTTTTACCACCTCAGATTCTCAGGCTTAACTTCATTTGTGCGGTTTATTCAAACAGTGGTTTTCCTTATGAAATCATGTAAGTAGGAACCATCTGGAAAGGTTACTGTGGAGACGGCAGGGGCTGGGGGTGGGGTGGGGGTCTACAGAGCAAGAGATGCCATGACAACCTTTTTCGGGTTTCCCAGGAAACATGAGTTGCTATGGGAACTGCATCAGTCAGGTCCGAATTAGAAACTTCCGCTGGAAGGGGTGTCTGCCACTTTAGTCTTCTTGTGATACTGCAAAAGCTTCTGCATTAGGAAATATTTTCTCTCTCTCAGCAGAACAGAAAACATCTGTTTCTAGACTCTGATAGATGCTGGCTGGGACATACGCACAGAACTTCTTGGGGAAATAACTGTTAGCCTAATACTTTTGAAATGCGTAGCCAGCCCCAAAGAGTTAAACTAATTAGTCAGATCAGGACATCTTGGGCATTTCCCTTTGTTCAAAGTTGTAGAAACACTTAAAATTCCAGGAGCGGGGGTTTCAAATAGAAATTCTACTCAAAAACCAGATAAACTTATGGTGTGTTTTCAAGTCATTTTTCTAATTAGACTTTTCATCCACAGGGTAGGCAACTGAAATAAACACCCAATTAATAATGTAGACTGTAGCATCATTGAAGTATCTGCCTGCTTTACTTAGTAAAGAAAAAAACTACCTTTTAATTTTGAGGTTAAACAGTTACTCTAACTGCTCTTTAGTTTCATTTCCCCCCAGGATGTGCTAATTTTTTTTTTTTTTTACAGGGTGTGTCCTAGAAATCAAGCTTAAAGTAAGTATGTTGTTCTCAATAGTAAGAGAGAGAGAGAGAGGAAAAAAGAAAAGAGCTGAGATAATGCAGCCCACTTGCAAAACAGACACCTGTTTCAGTATGAAGCAGTAGGGAGAGGGCGAATGAAGTGTGCTTTCCACATCCTCATGTTCTCTCTTTGATGAATGGTCTGAAAATGTATAAAACAAGGGCATACACAGACCAAGGGGGCACGGTCCACACAATGCCGAGCACAGTAAGTCACTTGTAGCACAGATTAAACGTCGGTGAATATCTTTTTGATATTGACACAAGAATTGGGATTATTGTTTGTGGTGCAAGTGGCAGTGGAATTGCCCGTTTTGAAAGGGGTCTGGAGGAAGGCGCTATGGTTCATACCCCCCTCTTCGATAACCATATACTCCGACTTACTCAGAGTCGAGTTACTCCTTGCTTTTCGGAGCTCCTCGGTTGAAGGGGAGAGGTGCTGGCAACTTCCCACGTGCATGTATTGGGCTTGCTCTTCACCTTCTGTCTCCCGGTGGTAGAAGTAATTGAAGTTGGAAACAATCACGGGAACTGGCAAGGCAATGGTCAAGACACCGGCGATGGCACAGAGCGAGCCCACAATCTTGCCCCCTATGGTCACTGGGTGCATATCACCGTAACCTACTGTTGTCATGGTTACCACCGCCCACCAGAAGGCGTCAGGGATACTGCTGAAACCCGAAGTGGGGTCGTCTGCCTCGGCAAAGTAGACCGCGCTGGAGAAGAGGATGACCCCGATGAAGAGGAAGAAGATGAGCAGCCCCAACTCCCGCATGGAGGCCTTCAGCGTCTGTCCCAGGATCTGTAGCCCCTTGGAGTGGCGGGAGAGCTTGAAGATGCGGAAGACCCTCACGAGGCGGATGACCCTCAGGATGGCCAGGGACATGGCCTGCTGTCCATTGCCCTGTCGCTCGGCCAGCTCCGTGCCCAGAGTGATGAAATAAGGGATGATGGCCACGATGTCTATCAGGTTCATGATATTGCGAGAGAAGGTGGCTTTGCTGGGGCACGCGAAGAAGCGCACCAGCAGTTCGAAAGAGAACCAGATGATGCACAGGGTCTCCACCACGAAGAAGGGATCCGAGAAGCTGGAGGCTCCCGCGGAGGCCCCCGACGTGCTGTTGCCGGCTGTCTCCGACAGGTCCTGCGACGGCGACGCGGGGTAGTCCTTCTCGTCGCGGAACTCGGGCAGCGTCTCCAGGCAGAAGATGACAATGGAGATGAGGATGACGAGCACGGACACGATGGCGATGCCCCGGGCCGGCCCGGAGCTCTCCGGGTACTCGAAGAGCAGCCACACCTGGCGCTGGAAGTCGCGGCGGGGCAGGGGCCGCTCCTCCTCCCGCAGGAAGCCCTCGTCCTCGCGGAACTTCTCCATGGCCTCCTCGCCCAGCTGGTAGAAGCGGATCTCCTCGGAGAAGATGTCGATGGGCACGTTGACCGGCCGGCGGATGCGGCCCCCGGACTGATAGTAGTAGAGGATGGCGTCGAAGCTGGGCCGGTTGCGGTCGAAGAAGTACTCGTTGCGGAGCGGGTCGAAGTACCTCATGCGCCGCTTGGGGTCGCCCAGCAGCGTCTCCGGGAACTGGCAGAGGGTCTTGAGCTGCGTCTCGAAGCGCAGCCCCGAGATGTTGATCACCACGCGCTCCCCGCAGCAGTCCTGCTCGCCGGCGGCCGGCAGCGCGGGCGGCAGCGGCTCGTAGCGGTCGCCGCCGCCGCCGCCGCCGCCGCCGCCCTGAGGCGGGCCCCCGCCGCCGTCGGCCGCCTCGGGCTCCAGCAGGTGGTCCCCGGGCACCACGGTCATGTCGGGAGGCAGCTCGCGGCCGGCGGCGGGCTCGGCGTGGCCGGGGTTCAGCAGCGTGTGGGCGCCGCGGCGGCTCGCTGGAGGCTGAGGAGGGTGGGCGCGGCGGCAGGCGGTGGGCGGCGGCGGAGAGCGCAGGAGGCTGAGGCGCTCGTCCGCGCGGCGAGGAAGCGGCGGCGGCGGCCGCGGGGCTGCGTCGCTCCTCCTCGCGCTCCCCGCCCCCGAGCCCAGCCCGCCGCCTGTTGCGGTTGCCGCCGCCGCCGCCGCCGCGCGCGGCTGTCTGGGTCTGGCGCGGCCGCTGGGCTCCTCAAACCAGACGCCTCCTCCGCCTCCTCCCCCACGGGGCGCATGCCCGCCCCGCCGCGTCCCCTCAGGATTCCCGCCCACCGAGCGGGTGCGCGCCCCGCTCCCCCGGGAGCCGCCGGCCTCGCCTTTCTCTCCCGCCCTCTTCGCCTCTTTCTATTACAGAAGCGCCCTCATTTTGCACCTGAGTAGAACCCCCAACGCCTGGCCCTCCCGCCGCGCCACGCCGGCACGCGGGGAATCCGGCCACAGGGCCCGGTTCCTCCCTCGGCTCGACCCTCCCCTCGCATCCGCTTGGCCGCGTCGCGGTCGCGGGGCTTCTCGTCCCGCGCTGGGCCCACAGCTCGGCCCGCGGGCCAGGGGCTGCTCAGCGCGGCCTTCCGCGCGCCCGGCCTTCTCGCCCTCCACACTCCACCTGGGCCCGCATGGAAGGGACAGGGGTCCGCGGAGCCCGGGTCGCAGAAGGCGGCGGGAGGCGAGGAGGGAGGACAGAGATGTCCTCGGGGTCCGGAGCCTTGGTGAGGGAAAGTGTCAGGCCAGGTGGGCGCCCTGAGTAAGAGGCAAGCCCGGTGCCAGCGTTTTGAGCTCACTGGTGGGTAGAACACCGTCAGGCGGGAAGGGCTCTAAATTACCTAGCTCCTGCTTGGATGAGAAGCCCGACGGAGTAATGGGTACTGATGGATTTCGCACCCGGACTCTGAAGAAAACGAGTCATTAAAGGTGTTCAGGGACATCGCTTTTGTAGTAAATAGTTCACACTAACTTCGTAGCTGAGAGAGCTCAGCTATTGGGAAGAATCAAGAACAAGTTTGTGGTTGGGATTGACGACGGCAACCTGCTCTTTTTAATCGCAGCGGGATTTCCTGTTGGGGGAAATAAAGGAAAATGGAAAAGGAAATTCACCACGTCGAATCTGGGTGGTTAGAAAACCCTATTGTAATTATGACTTAAGTCTGTCGCCGGGAGGGAGGGGAGCGGGATGTGTACCCAGACTCGCTGCTTAATGTACCCTGTGGTAGGGAATTGGCCATGTTCTAGTTGTTAAACTGGGAGATCACTCATTCCCCAATTTGGATCTCTGTTGCTTGATTTTGGCCCAGAGATAATTGTATTTATCTCTTTTGGACTTAAACTATTACTCCAAATTGTTGTGACCACTTTGAGCACAAATTCTGTTTCCAGACATTTTAGCAACTCCAATTTAAAAGTTGACAATAGGCTTAAAAATGTGTTTTCTATTGGATCATTCAAATCATTTACAAAAGAGATGTTGTGTAGACAGCTTCCCTCACCCATCAAATGTTAGCTGACAATTCGATATGAATTAGGAAGGATTTGTGCTCATTCCTTTCCACCACCACTCCCAACTATGAGGTTCTGTAGGGCAGAATAGGTCTAAACCCAATTTATATTCCTAGCAACTATGGAAAGTACCTGGTAAGTGGGAACACCATCTGTGTTTGTTGAATTGAATTCCTCAGCAAATGATTCTTTGCATTTCTATCTGCTCCAGAGTGTCTACATTTCTTCTTTCCAAGTCCAGAATCCTGCTTGGAAACTGAGCTCACAGTACAGTACATTACTCAGTTATTCCTCAGGCTTTCCACCTCTGCCTCTTCTGGGTACAAGCACTCATGCTCTTTATTGTCCATTCATCTCCCACTTCCCCTCCAGGTCAATGCTGGGCACTACAAGCAGTTTACGCATATTGTGAGATGGTAAAAGTGGGCAGCCATTTAAAATATTTTCTCACAAAATTCCAGAAGACTGTTTTGTGAGGCATTCACAACAGTATTATATATAAATATATATATTTGGTGATTAGGGTAGAGTAAAAGCATTCATATAGTAAAATCTAAGAATAAGACAGATTGCTTGCTGCAAAGACCCTATTTTTAAACACCGAATGTTTAATGCACTTCTATTCTGACTTAAAAGTGATTTATTCCTCTTTTTGTAGGAATTAGTAATGAAATTAATATTAATCAATGGCAAGGAACACCAGAGCAGAGGATGGTCCTGTGATGGATGGTCAGTCACAAGCTTCTCCCTGCTGTGAAGTGTCTCTCTTTCAGAAATGACTGTTTTCTTTCCTTTCATTTATTTGTCTTGTCTGGAAGACTCTGATTATGAGCTTCTTACAACAGCCTTTCTATTTGAGGGCCAGAGAAGTTTAGCAACTTGTTCAAGCTCACACAGTTAGTGGCAGAGCTGGGCCTAAACTCTTAGACCATTTCTAAATCCAATGTTTGCTCTACTGTATCCTTCTGTGAAACACTTATGTTGATCATTGTGAGTGTTTAATAAATGCTAGATAGATTTCTAACAGCAGCCCATTTGCTTCTGATTGCTGACTAGTTCAATTCATATTTATTTTAACTGAAAACCACTGCCTTCTGACAGCTAGTCTATTGTCTACAGGAAATAAGAAGTTGGTGTGCACATTCTAGCCCTGTTGGATAACAGAAACCATCACAACAAATCAGTGTCAAAAATGGCACTTCAGGAGGAACACATACCATTTATTTAGTACCCCCAAGTGAGTAGCTCTAAGTGAATTGGAAATGTCTCATTAAGCCTCACGACACCCCTGTGGGATAATAATAATATTATTATAATGTTTAAGCATAGAACTGTGGCAAAGCCAACAGCTTTTCTGAGCATGTGCAGGATTTCCCATATTTCAGTCTTTGATATTAAAGCCTAAGTAAAACCATCAAGTTCACAAACAGTAGAGATAACCCTTAGTGTTTGGGCTTTTATGTTGCTTTACTCCTAGCTTGGGTTTCTTACTGACCACAGCAGCACTAGAATTAGCTCACTAGTTACTTGACAGATGGTAAATAGCATCTGGAATTAGCCCAGAAACGTTCGAGAGTGATATGAGGCAGGCTTAGAGATCACCTCTAATTCACAGTTACAGATAAGTGGAGAAAGAACTTCTTTCTTTTTCTAGGTACTGTGGGGGAATGAGGTTTAAACATGGACCTTGCCTTTAATAGGCTTACGTAGAATTGGGGAGGCAGGATATAAATCCATAAATTCATGAGAAATTTTACGTTAGTTAACAATAAAAGACAATAGTATATCAGAAATGTCATGAGACGTCACATGACTTTTTGACTAATCTAGACAAACTGGCTGCCTAGCTGTTTCTCAATCATACCAAGCTGTTTCCTCCCTCAGGGTCTTTGTACTTGCGCTTCCCTCTGCCTGAAACCCTCTTCCTCTAGATTTTCACATGGTTCTTTTCATCACTTTAGGTCTCAGTTCAAAATGTCAGTTCATCAGAGATGATTCCCTGACCACAACCACCTAATTTCAAATAACTTCCCTTCTCTTTTGGTAATTTCCTGGCCCCTTACCTGCTTTATTTTTCCTTGTTACACTTGTTTCCTTGAAATTATATTATGTGTTTATCTGGTTTTTATTTACTATCTCCTACAATAAAACATGATCTCCATGATAGCAGGATTTTGTGTTGGTCAACTTTTGTAACCCACAGCATCTAGAACAGTGCCTGGTACATAGGAGATGCTTAATCAGTATATATTGAATGGAGGAAAGAAAAGGCACAGAGTAGTGAAAACACAAGGCTTATTAAGAAACAGTGAGTGAATCCATTTGGCTGGTGTAGAGGAGTTCTATTGGAGAGGCATCTGTCTGGTTCTGGTCCCCTTTTGTAGAACCAGCTAGGTTGTGCAGATATGCAAGGATTGTTTTTTTTTTTTTTTT
>JAQZBX010063043.1:0-16766 GCA_029593785.1 Cabassous unicinctus
CACCTGCAGAGGGCAGGATGCAGGGTGATTGATTGATGAAAACCAGCAGCCTAAGAAGCTCCATAGGGGCCTAAAGGGAAGGCTGTTTTTCCTTGGTTGTTTTTTTTTTTTTTTTCAATTTTTAAAATTTATTGAAGTATATCCACTCATACATAAACATACATAAACAATAAGTGTATAGTAATAGTTGTGAACTTACAAAACAAACATACCTAACATCATACAGGGCTCTCATACCTCACCCTACCACCAATACTTTGCATTGTTGTGAAACATTTTTAACTAATGATTAAAGACCAACCTCAAAATATTACTACTAACCAAAGTATCTTACATTTGGTATATTTTTCCCCAACCTTCCCTATTATTATTATTATTATTATTATTATTATATCATTTATACATGAACATATATAAACAATAAGTGTATAATAAAAGTTGTGAACTTACAAAGCAAACATTCATACAGGGGTGTCATACATCAACCCACCACCAACACCTTGCATTGTTGTGAGACATTTGTTACAAATTATGAAAGAATATTGTCAAAATCTTACTACTAACTATAGTCCTTATCTTACATTTGGTGTATTTTTCCCCGACACACCTTATTATTTTCTTAAATATATTTTTATGACAGGAGCTATAAATTTACAGAACAATCATGCACATGTGCAGAATTCCTATACAATATCCCTTTATCAACACATCACACCATGGTAGAACATTTGTTACAGATTATGAGATAATATCATCAGATTATTACCAGGTCCATAGTGTACATTTGGCACACTTTTTCCATACTCCCCCATTATCAACACAGTACATCTTTGGCATAGATGCATGACTATTACATTATTACTATTAACCACAGTCCATAGGTAACTCCAGTTGTATTTTTCCCATGCTTCTCCACATTCCCACCACCCTGCAATAGTGATGTACATCTGCTCTAGCTCACAAAGGACACCCTTGAATCTGTACCATCAACCACAATTCTCATCCACTTCTGGGTTTACTGTGTTATTCTGTCCTTAGATTATTCTCTAGTTTTCTGTCAATTGACATTTACATCCCTAGACTATCCTTTACAGCCACATTCCCATTTATAAACCAGCTGTTACTCACTATAATGTGCTACCATCAATGCTATACACTTCCACACTCTTACAGTAAAGTTAATTAAAACTTCTACATACATTAAACATCAGTAGTCCATCTCAGTCCTCCTCTTATCTCCTTTAAGATTCCACCACCTACCACCAGGTCTTGAAGTTATTTTCCTACATTTTCTTCTAGAACCTTTATGGTTCTTGTTTTTATATTTAGGTTTTTGATCCATTTTGAGTTAATTTTTGTATAAGGTGTGAGATAGGGGTCCTCTTTCCTTCTTTTGGCTAAGGATATCCAATTTTCTTAGCACCATTTGTTAAATGGACTGTTCTGCCTAAGCTGGGCAGATTTGACAGGCTAGTCAAAAATCACTTCACCATAGATGTGAGGGTCTGTTTCTGAACCATCATTTTGGTTTCATTGGTCTATGTTTCTGTGTTTATGCCAGTACTATGCTGTTTTTAGCACTGTATCTAGGTAATATGACTTAAAGTCTGGAAGTGAGAGTCCTCCAACTTAACTTTGCCTTCCCTTTTTAAGATGTTTCTGGCTATTCCAGACTCCTTACCCTGCCAAATAAATTTGATAATCATGTTTTCCATTTATTTTTAAAATGCTGGTGGAATGTTTATTGGTATTGCATTGAATCTGTTTATCAATTTGAGTGGAATTGACATCTTTTTTTTTTTAATTAATCTTCCAATCCATGAGCATGGAATGTTCTTCCAATTATTTAAGTCTTTTTTTAATTTCTTTTAATGATGAGCTGTAGTTTTCTGAATACAAGTGCTTTACATTGTTGGTTAAGTTTATTCCTAAATATTTGGGTTTTATCTATCATATTTTATTTTCACCACTCTTTTAACACTTTTAGTTACTTTTACTGATATAATCTTCATTTTTAGACTCTCTTTCAAGCCCCTCTCTCCTGTCTTTTCTTTTCAGGCTGTAGCACTCCCTTTAGTATTTCCTGCAAAGCAGATCTCTTGGTAACAAACTCTCTCAGTTTCTGTTTTTCTGTGAATATTCTAAACTTACCCTCATTTTTGAAAGACAGTCTTGCTGGATATAAGATTCTTGGCTGGCATTTTTTCTCTTTTAGTGTTTTAAATATATCATATCACTGTCTTCTTGCTTTCATAGTTTCTGATGAGAAATTGTCACTTAAACTTATTGGGTATCCCTTATATGTTTTGCATTGCTTTTTTCTTGCTGCTATCAGAATTCTTTCTTTGTCTTTGGCATTTGACATTCTGATAATATGTTTCCCAGAATTGGTCTATTCAGATTTGTCCAGATGGGAGTACATTGTGCTTCTTGGATATGGATGTCTATGTTCTTCAATAGGGTTGGGAGGTTTTCTACCATTATTTCTTCAAATATTTCTTCTGCCCCTTTTCCCTTCTCTTCTCCTTCTGGGACACGCAGGACTTGTATGTGTGCATGTCTCTTGCTTTCATTTAGTTCCCTGAGACCTTGTTCAATTTTTTCCATTCTTCTCTTCATCTGTTCCTTCGTATGTTCGCTTTCAGAGGCATTTCTTCAAACTCACCAATCCTTTCTTCTGCCTCCTCAAATCTGCTGATATATGATTCCAGTGCATTTTTACTTCATTTATTGTGCCTTTCATTCATGTAAGATTTGCTATTTTTATATGTATGCTCTCAAATTCTTCTTTGTGCTCATCCAATGTCTTCTTAATATCCTTAATCTTTTTAGCCATTTCATTGAATTTATTAAGGAGATTTGTTTGAACATCTATGATTAGTTGTCTCAACTCCTTTATGTCATCTGAATCTTATCTTGTTTCTTTAGCTGGGCCATATCTTCCTGTTTCTTTGTGTGGATTGTAGTTTTTTATTGATGTCTTGGCATCAGGCTTACTAGATGGATTTATTCTGGGTGCAGTTTCTCTCTTCAGTTTAGGACTTTCTTGCCCTTTCTCCCTTGCTGCTTGTGTGATAGGAGCCAAGGATGTAGTTGGTGCTGTATGTTGTAGAGGCTTAAGCTGCCCTCATTGCCCCAAGGACCAGTGAAGCTTCTCCCAACTTTCTCCTTTGCCAGGAGTAGGCACAGAGCCACAGCCATGTGTAATAATCCAAGTCATGCAGGCCTAGACTGCATTTGTCTGGAGAGACTGATGAAGCTTCATATCCCTTTCTCCACTGCCTGAGACAGGGATTGAGCTGCAGGTGTGGGTAACAATCTATGCCATGTGGGTCTAAAATGACTGCAGTTGTCCTGGTAGTTTTCTGACTCTATCCAGCTGAATGTACCTGCAGTTACCCAAAGAGACTGGTGCAGGTCCTGCCAGCTTTCTGTTTCCCAGAGGTGGGGCTGAAGCCTAGGCTAGGGCTGCAGGTTGATCTGGGTGAAAGAAGCAGGTCCATAGGTTGACTGTGATTTTCAGTCCACCCTGCTTCCCCTCATGCTGGGGGCACAGTTAAAATGGTAGCTACCAGCTTCTTTCCCACTTTGACAGGTTCAAACTTTAGCTTTTCTTAGAGTTATACTTTAGTCAGCTGAATTTACTAATCAGTAGCTGAAATCGGTGGCCAACCGTCCCTTCCTCCCCTGTTTTTGGGAAATGGAGCTTCCAAATCCAGCCACAGAATAGCTCCGAGGTGGCTTGCTCTGCCAGAGCAGAGTAACATGATCACTGGCCTCCACGGGGTGGCCTGTATTTTCCTGGAGAGTCTGGTGCAGGTCACTCAGCTTCCTTTCTGCTGGAGGTGGGGGCCGGGGCTTACACTAGATCTGCAATCTGATCTGGTTGGAAAGAAGCCTTTCCCTGCCAGCACTATGATTTTCAGTTCACCATGCTTCCCCTCATGCAAGGAGTGGAGTTAAAATGGTGCCTACTGGCATCATTCTGACTAGGACAGGTTCAAACTCTAGCTGTTCTTAGGTAATACTTTAGCCCACCAAATTTACTAATCAGTAGCTGAAGTTGGTGCCCAACTTTCTCTTCCTCCCCCCCTTTTTGGAAAGTGGAGCTTCCAATTCCAGCCACGGAATACCTCTTGGGGTGGCTTGTGCCACCAGTGGAGGATGGGCACTGACCTCCAGGACATGGAGTGCACAACTCACAAGTCTTCTCTGCAGATGGGCAGTCTCTTACTTCCATTCTTTCAAGGATGTTGCAGGATGCTCTTCTGCTCTCCTGGAGCCCCAAACAGGTGCTTTAGATAGCTCTGGGTGGTTACTAACTGCCCTGTAGCATGAGCTGACTCTAGGAGCTCCTTACTCTGATGCCATCTTGCTGGTTGTCCTCCCTAGGTTGTTTTCTTTTTGTTGTTGCTGCTGTTATGCTTCTTGTTTGTTATGTTTCCACTTTCTTTGTTTCTCCCTTTTCTTTTTACTTTTAGTGATTTTTTTTTCTGCTTACATTATTTCTTTTCTTTCCTTCATTTTTCTATCCTCTGTTTTATGTTGTTTTTCATTCATCTCACCTCTTTTTGTTTGGTCTTCAATTTTTTTCCTCATTCTCATTCTTTTGTTCTCTGTTTTTACCTTGTCTTTTTTCTTTTCCTCTCTTCTCATCATTCTGGCCTTTTAATACATTTCATATATTTATCTCTATTTTGTTTCCCATTTCATTTTTTCTATTCCATTTTTTAAATCATATTCCTCTGTTCTTCTTATGATTTTTTACTCAGGTTTGTTATTTATTTTACTGGGGTTTGTACAGCTCCTCTTCTACCTTTTATTATTATTATAACTACTATTATTCTTTATCTCTTTCCTTTTCTCTAGTCCTAATTTTTTTTCCCAAGGGAACATAGACAACAGCAAGGAAATAGAATAAGAGAAATGAAATGTCAACATGAAACCTTACAACACACAAAAACAACAGCAGAAATAAACTCTAGATTAGAAAGAGAAGCTAACCAACTGAATAAGTCCATCAAGATAAACATATGACTAGACATCAACAAAAAATTACAAGCCATACTTAGAAACAGGAAGACATAGCCCAGTCTAATGAACAAACTAAAAAACAGGAGAGATGCAGAGCATGGAACAGCTAATAAAAGATGTCCAAACAAATGTCATGAATCAACTTAATGAAGTAAAGGAAGAGATTAAGGATATTAAGAAAACACTAAGAGAAATACTGAAAAATTGTAAATATACATAAAAAGATAATGGATATGGTGGTGATGAATGACACAATGCAAGAAATCAAAAATACACTGGAAGCACATAACAGCAGATTTGAACAGGCAGAGGAAAGAATCAGCAATGAGGAAAACAGTACACTTGGAATCAGACAAATAGTCCAAGTGATAGATAAAAAGAAAGAAAATATCCAGCATAGATGTAGGGACTTGAATGAAAATATGAAACATACAAAAACACATTACAGGCATACCAGAGGGACAAGAGAAGGGAAAGGGGGCAGAAGTGTTGGAGAAAATAATGGCCGAAAATTTCTCAGCTCTATTGAGGAACATGGATGTACATGTCCAGAAAGTGCAGCAAACCTCAAAGAATATAAATCCTAACAGGCCTACCCCAAGACATATGCTTGTAAAATTGTCCAATGCTCAAGAAAAAGAGAGAATACTGAAAGCAGCAAGAGAAAAGAGAACCATCACATACAAGGGGAGCTCAATAAGATTAAGTGCTGATTTCTCATCTGAAACCATGGAGGCAAGAAGGCAATGGTTTGACATAGTTAAGGTACTAAAAGAAAAAAACTTCCAGCCAAGAATTCTCTATCCAGCAAAGCTGGTGTCCAAAAATGAGGTAGAGTTCAAAATATTCACAGATAAACAGAAATGAAGAGAATTTGTCAATAAGGAACCTGTACTTCAAGAAATACTAAAGGGGGTTCTGCAGGATGAAAGGAGAAAACAGGAGAGAGAGAGAGTTGGAGGAGAGTGTAGGAATAACTAAAAAGATAAAAAGAGAAATAAAAACAACATATGACACACATAAAACTAAAGAAAATATGGCTAATATAAGTAATTCCTTAAGAGTAATAACACTGAATGTTAATGGCTTAAACTCTCCAATCAAGAGACACATATTGGCAGAACAGAAAAGGAAATGTGACTTATCTATATGCTATCTACAAAAACTTACCTTACACCCAGGGATGAAAGGAGAATAAAAGTGAATGATTGGAAAACAATTTTACATGCAAACAATAACCAAAAAAGGACAGGAGTAGCTGTACTAATATTGGTCAAAATAGACTTTAAGGGAAGTGGGTGTGGCTCAGTGGATAGAGCCCCCGTTTACCATATGGGAGGCCTGGGTTCGTGTCCCGAGGCCTCCTTGTGAGGGCACGCCGGCCTGAGCGGTGCGGTGGGCTGATGCAGCAACCTCACGGCAGGAAGCGGGTGTGGCGCAATGGATAGAGCACCCGTTTACCATATGAGAAGCCCCGGGTTCGCTTCCCGGCGCCTCCTTGTGAGGGCAGGCCGGCTCGCACGGCGCCGTGGGCTGATGTGGCAAGACCTCACAACAAGGGGGAGATAAGCAGACACAGAGAAGACATGCAGCGAATGGACACAGCAGCACAAGCAGCAAGGGGGGGATAAATAAAATAAAATAAATAAATCTTTTAAAAAAAAATAGACTTTAAATTCAAAACTATTGTAAGAGACAAAGAAGGACACGATATATTAATAAAAGGGGAACTCTATCAAGAGGAAAGAACAATCATAAACATTTAGGCACCTAACCAGGACACCTCAGAATACGTGAGGTAAACATTGGAAAAACTAAGTGGAGAAATAGATGCCTCTGCAATTATTGTGGGGGACTTTAACACACCATTATCACCATTAGACAGAACAGCTAAAAAAAGAATCAATAACGGAACAAAGCCCTTGAGTAATATATTAGAGGATCTGGACCTAATAGACATATACAGAACACTACACCCAAATACAGCAGGATATACATTCTTCTCGAGTGCACATGGACCATTCTCCAGGATAGATCACATGCTAGGCCACATAACAACTCTCAATGAAATCAGAAAGATTAAAATTATGCAAAGTAATTTCTCTGGCCACAATGGAATGAAGTTGGAAATCAGTAAGGTGCAGAGAAACAGATTAGGCACAAAGATATGGAAGTTAAACAACACACTTTTAGACTATAAGTGGGTCAAGGAGGAAATTGCAAAATAAATCAGTAATTACCTTGAAATGAATTAAAATGACAACACAATGTTTCAAAATCTATGGGATGCAGAAAAGCTGTACTGAGAGGGAAATTCATAGCCATAAATGACTATATTAAAAAAGAACAAAGAACTAAAATCAAAGACCTAACTGCCCACCTGGAGGAAATAAAAAAGTACAACAAACTAACCCCAAAGGAAGTAGAAAGAGGGAAATAACAAACATTAGAGTAGAACTAAATGAAATTGGAAAATAAAAAAGCATTAGAAAAAATAAACAAAACCAAAAGCTGGTTCTTTGAGAAAATTAATAAAATTGACAAACCCTTACCTAGACTAACAAAGAAAAAAAGAGAAAAGATGCAAATACATAAAATAAGAAATGAGAAGGGATATCACCCCTGACTTCATTGAAATAAAGAGTATCATAGGAGGATACTTTGAAAAATTGTATTCCAACAAGATGGATAATTTAGAGGAAATGGACAAATTCCTAGAAACAAACAAGCAGCCTACATTGATGAAATAAGAAATTGAACTCAGCAGACCAATCACAAGTAATGAGATAGAATTAGTCATCAAAAACCTCCCAACTAAGAGCCAAGCCCAGGTGGCTTCACAGGTGAATTCTACCAAATATTTTGGAAAGAACTAACACCAACACTGTTTAAACTTTTCAAAAAAATAGAAGCAGAGGGAACATTGCCTAACTCATTCTATGATGCCAACATCACCATATTACCAAAGCCAAACAAAGATGCCACAAAAAAGAAAAACTATAAGCCAATCTCTCTAATGAACCTAGATGCTAAAATCCTCAAAAAATACTTGCTAACCATATTCAGCAACACAACAAACAAATTATACACCATGATCAAGTGGGCTTCATCCCCGGTATGCAAGAATGCTTCAACATAAGAAAATCAATCAATGTAATACGCTACATAAAGAGATCGAAAGGAAAAAATCACATAAAAATCTATATAGATGCAGAAAAAGCATTCGACAAAATACAGCACACTTCAAAAAATAGGAATAGAAGGAAACTTCCTCAACATTATAAAGGGTATATATGAAAAACCCATAGCTGACATCATATTCAATGGTGAAATGCTAAAAGCTTTCCCACTAAGATCTGGAACAAGGCAAGGATGACTACAGTCACCACTCTTATTTAACATTGTGTTAGAAGTACTTGCTAGAGCACTTAGTCAAGAAAAAGATATAAAAGGCATCTAAATTGGAAAGGAAGAATTAAAAATTTCACTATTTGCAGATGACATGAACCTATGCCTCAAGAGTGCCAAGAAATATACAACAAAGCTTCTAGAGCTTACAAATGAGTTCAGTAAAGTGGCAATTTATGAGATTAATATGCAAAAATCAGTAGTATTTCTGTACACCAATAATGAGCAATATGAGGAGGAAATCAAGAAATAAATCCCATTTACAGTTGCAACTTAAAGAATCAAATACCTAGGAATAAATTTAACTAAAGATGTAAATGACTTGTATGCAGAAAACTATACAACACTGTTAAAGGAAATCAAAGAACACCTTAATAAATGGAAGAATATTCCCTGTTCATGGATAGGAAGACTAAACATCATTATGATGTCTATCCTATCCAAACTGTAAACTGTAAACTGATTTACAGATTTAACACAATCCCACTAAAAATGATGAAAGCATTTTTTTTTTACTGAATTGGTAAAGCTAACTATGAAATTTATTTGGAAGCCCAAGAGGCCCCAAATAGCCAAAGACATATTGAAAAAGAAAAATGAAATTGGAGGAATCACACTACCTGACTTTAAAACATACTACAAAGCTACAGTGGTCAAAACTGCATAGTGTTGGCACAAGGATAGACATACTGTCCAATGAAACGAATTGAGACTTCTGATATAGATCCCCATATATACAGTCAACTGATATTCAACAAGGCCACCAAGCCCATTCAACTGGAAAAGAATGGCTTCTTCAAAAAATGGTGCTTGGAGAACTAGGTATCCATATCCAAAAGAATGAGAGAGGAACACCATCTCATACCTTAGACAAAAATTAACTCAAGATGGATCAAAGATCTAAATATAAGAGCCGAGACCATAAAGATCTTGGAAGATAATGTAGGGAAGCATCTACAGGATCTAGTATTAGAAATGATTTCATGAAATTTACACCCAAAGCATGAGCAATGAAAGAAAAAATAGACAAATGAGACCTCCTAAAAATTAAAACTTTTGCACCTCAAAGGAATTTGTCAAGAAAGTGAAAAGGCAGCCTACTCAATGGGAGAAAATATTTGGTAACCATATACCTGATAGGGGCCTAATATCCAGCATATATAAAGAAATCCTCACCTTAAAAATAAAAAGACAAACAACCCATTTAAAAAATGGACAAGTGATTTGAATATACACTTCTCCAAAGAAGAAATATGAATGCCAAAAAGTACATGAAAAGATGCTCAACATCACCCACTATTAGGGAAATGCAAATCAAAACTACAATGAGATATCATCTTACACCCATTAGACTGGGTGAAGCTATTAGACAAGGAGTGAAGCTATTGAAAAAAATAGAAGACTCTAAATGTTGGAGAAGATGTGGAGGAATGGGAACCCTTATCCACTGCTTGTGGGAATGTAGAATGGTGCAGTCAATGTGGAGGACAGTTTGGCAGTTCCTCAGGAAGCTAAACTATACAACTGCCATATGATCCAGCAATCCCACTGCTGGGTATATACCCAGAAGAATTGAAAGCAGGGACACGAACAGATATATGCACACCAATGTTCACAGTGGCACTATTCACTATTGCCAAAAGTTGGAAACAACCCAAATGTCCATCAACAGAAGAATGGATAAACAAATTGTGGTATATACATACAATAGAATATTACTCAGCTCTAAGGAATGCAGTATTAACACACAGGATAACATGGATGAATCTTGGAGACCTTATGTTGAGTGAAGCAAGCCAGGTACTGAAGGACAAATATTACATGACCTCACTGATATGAATTAAGCAAATTGAGCAGGCTCACAGAGCTAGAGACTGGAAGATAGTTATACAGGAGACAGAAAGGGAGAAGAAGCCTGTGAGCTAATGCACATGGGCAAAACCTATGATAAGGTGGAAATCTGTACTTGTGCAGTGGATGGGCATGTCAGTGGTGCAGTGATACTATTGGGTTGGGCGGTGCTGGTTTTTGAGTGTGGTAGGGAGGGGAGGGTGGGGTGGACTGTCCAAGGAAATGGAGGAAGGGTTGGGGGAGGAACCAGGTGAACAGTGGGGATTTGCAGGTATGTGGTTGAAACTACAATATTGGGAATGTTCTTTTGGCAATATGGCAGGGGAAGGTTATTGGTTCAGTGTGTTGGATGTGTAGAGCATATGGGACAGGCACACCTGGGGCAGGCTTCTAGGGAATGTGTGAGGTTTCATCTTGTCACAGTGTGTTGTGTCAGTGGGTGGAGACCCACATAATGAGCGGGAAGGTATTGGACTCCCATCCTGGTGAGTCCTGCTTTGTTACCAAACTGAGGGGCGGAAGTCTCTTGAAAGCATAAACTGTGCCCAATAGGGTAGGACAGACCAGTATGTCAAGCCTTCAATGTTGTTGCAAGTAACTATGAATCTTGTTCTTCAAGGAGTGAAGCTTGGTGGTTACCATGGGTCCCAAGAGGAGGGGGGCAGGGGAATGAATAGATGAAACATGGGCATATTGGGGGCAATAGAAGTGTTCTACATGATCTTGCAATGATGGATACAGGTAATGTTAAATTTCATTAAAATTTATAAAAAGTGTATGGTCCAAAATGTAAACCATAATGTAAATCATTGAACACAGTTAATAGCAATTTTCCAATATTTATACATCTATTGTAACAAATGTACCATCCACTTGTAAAATGTTATAAATAAGGGAAAGGGGGAGATGTTGTGTTTATGAGAATCCCCTATATTCTGTACATAACTTTTCTGTAACCTAAAGCTTCTTTAAAGACAAATGAAAAAAAAAATAAGGCATTGGGGGAATAAACAGAAGAAAATGTCACAGTACATACAAGATAACAGATCTTACAGCAATGAAAGACAATGTCAAAAAATTTTTTAATTTTATATTTTTTATTATTTTTTATTATTCCATATTTTCTTTTACTTTTTTGTATTTTATTTCTTATTTTTAAAACTATAGTTATTATTTCATTTTCTTATTAATTATATTTGGTTATTTTCTTAGCTTCATTTTTGAAGATTTGTATGACAGAATGGTTATGATGGTGGCAGGGGAGGGTCATTGGTGTAGGGTGTCAGTGATGGGGGATGCATGGGAGGAGGTTCACCTGGGGCTTACCTATAAGGCATATAAATGTGTTCAAGTGTTCATGGGGTATTGTCATGGCAGGTGGAGATTAACACTATAACTGAAAGAATATTGATTTCCCACATTCTCTAATGGGACAGCAATAATCCCCCGAGTATAGGGGCAGTGACTAGTGGAGAAAGGACTGTTCATGGACCCTTGATATTGATGAATGTACTTATGAACCTTTACTTTTGAAATTGAACTTAGCCTAGTATTATAGGGTGCCTAAGAGTTACCTCCTGAGAGCCTCATTCTTGCTCAAATGTGGCCTCTATCTAAGCTGAACTCAGCATATAAATGCATTACATCCCACCCCCGCCCCCAGCATGAGATGAGCCTCCCTGACACCAAGGGATTACTACCAAGCACCAACTAGAAATGCAACTAGAAAAAGACATTGACCAAGAGGGGAAAAGGGAAAGACAAATGAGTTTATATGGCTAAGAGACTTTAAAGTGAGTCAGGATGTCATTCCAGAGGTTACACTTATGCACATCTCAGCAGGATCTCATTGACTGCCAAAGTAAATATTGCCTCAAATAGTGGAGACATATGGACACTATAGGCAGGGCAAACCGCTCAGGAGTTTGGTGCCCTGCCAGTGGGCCCTACTTGGGAACATATGCTCCCCAGTGTGACAGAGTTGGACTCGGGCGTGGTTTCCCTACACATGGCTCTTCTGCCCCTTCTATTTGAACCTATAGTTAGTGCTAGAGTTGATAGGTGTATGTCCAAGAGACTTAAATCTTTGGGCTGTTCATGTGCCAACTGGGCCCTGAATCTCAACAGAGTTGCAACACCTACTCTCCAGTTCATTGGACTCACCCAGGGTAACTAACAAGGTGATGATGGACAACAACCATTCCAAGGAACAGAGAGAGTCTGCATCTGAAAGCAAGATAGTCCCATCCATCTGCCCCATGAGATCTAAGCCCCTTCTCAATAAGAGTCAGAGTGGACATCACCACCCCAGAATCCTCAAGTTTGGGGAATGAACGATGGACTAGAGTAGACCTCTAGTATACTAGTATACTAGTATAGACTTATTGTGATTCTAGCAATTGAAGAACTTTTATAATTGATGTGGAGTCAGTGGCTGCTGGAGATTCTGAGGGGAGGGAGAGGGAAAACCAGGTGTAATATTTCGGGACTTTGGAATTGTCCTGAATGACATTGCAATGACAGATACAAGCCATTATATATCTAGTCATAACTTACAAAATTGTTCAGGAGAGAGTGTAAGCTACAATGTAAACTATAATCCATGCTTAGTGACAGTGCTCCAAAATGTGTTCACCAATTGTAACAAATGTACCACACTAATAAAGGATGTTGTTAATGTGGGAAAATGTGGAAGGGATTGGGAAAAGGGCATATGGGAATCCCCTATATATTTTTATGTAGCATTTATGTGATCTAAGTATCTTTTTTAAAAAAAATAAAAAACTATATTAAAAAATAAGGAAAGGAAAAAAAAATAAATGAAATATCTAGTCAACTAATAGGCCTATAATTTATGGGAAATAAAATGTTCTTCTGAAAATTGAGCAAGACTATGCTCTATATCCCAACAAATAGGATCAAGCAGAAAAGCATAAATAGAGCCACCAAATGATAAGTTACACAGGGGCAGGACTATGTCTATGTCATTTAACAATCTATCCTAAGTGCTTAGTACAGTACCTGGCAGATTACAGGAACTTTACAACACATGTGATGAATGAATGGAAAGAAGAATGAATGAATGCATGCAGTCAATGAAGATAAGTTAGCTACCCAGAATCAGAGACCAACATTTGGAGTGATCTAAGAGTGCTGAGAAAGAAACCCTTCCCCAGTTGCTTTATTTAACTTGTTTAATCACGGTATAAACTCTTCAGGAACATTACCAGGGCCCAGAAAGTATTGTGGGCACAATAAGATTTCCATTTGACTTATAAAACTGGGAAAAGATGTGTACTAAGTGTCCTCTGTGACTTTAGCTTCTTTTTTACCCTCTTCCCCAAATCCCAGTTTTTGGTGGCTATGCCTGCTTTGTAATATCTCATTCTCACATTCAGTTCTCCCCACATGGATCTATTGTATCAATTTTTTTGCAAGGCAGTAAGAATTTTTAAATAAACTTCAAAACTCTAAGGGCAGGTTAATGTAAAAGAAGTTTTGACCATGATATTCCACTAGTTTGCACAAGATATATTAGAATAGAGTTAAAGGAAAAGCCATTTTGTTGTTTGAAAGAAATATATATTAGCCCAACTTCTCCAATTGAGTTAATATTGGTCAGTTATTCTCTCACTACACAGAGTTCAGACTTTAACTGTAATTAAATTTAATAGTCATTATGATCTATACTGTTTACACATGATTAATAATACTATGCTTACACATTAATATGTGAATATTATTTACAAAGTACTTCTTCCATGTGAATTGTTTAAGGTTATTAAAAATGGTTATTTACCATCTGGTAGACTACAACAGATACATAATATTTAAATGCTGATGATCTAGGTCTCAAAGGCAATCCATGTCTTCACTATATCCTGGAATGTTATGGATTTTTTTCCCATAAGAAATCAAGTAGTTTTAAAACTTTAGTGTATATATAATTCTCGTAGGGAACTGGTTAAAATGTAAAATCTAGATTGGGATAGGAGGGGCAAGATGGCAGCAGAGTAAGGAGCTCCAAGAGTCAGCTCATTCTATGGTGCAGTTAGAAATCACCCAAAGCTATCTCTCACCTGTTTCGGGGGGCCCAAGAAACCAGAAAAGCATCCTGCAACATCTTTGGAAGAACAGAAGGAGGAGACTGCCCATCTGCAGTGAAGATTCATGAGTAGAGCACTCCATGCCAAGGAGGCTGGCACCCATCCCCACTGGCAGCACAAGATGCCTCAGGAGCTATTCCCTGGCTAGAGTTCGAAGCTCCATTTCCCAAAAGCAGGGAAGAAAGAGACAGTCAGACACCAACTTCAACTACTGATTAGTAACTCAACTGGCTAAAATCCAATCTTAAGAAAAGCTGAGATTTGAACATGTCCAATTCGGAATGAGGCCAGTAGCCTCCATTTTAACTCCACCCCTGGCTTGAGAGGAAGCAGGGCTGAATGAAAATCACAGTGACTGTAGGGACCTGCTTCTTTCCACCCAGGTCGCATTGCTGCCCTAGCCTGGGCTCCAGTGCTGCCTTCAGCAGGGAGGAAGTGGGTGGGGGTAGGACCCTATGGATCCATCCCAGCCCTTCAATAGGATAGGAGGGAGACAATGTTTTCCCAGCACCTCCTTGCAACTGCAGGCCCTTTTCGCCCACACAGACTAGATTCTTGGGCAAACCTGTGGCGACCTCCCCTCCCCCAAGAGGAGAAGAGGAAGATGGAGTTTCCTCAACCTCTCTGGTAACTGTAGTGGCTTTTGGACTGTACAGTCTAGATTGTTGGGCACTCCTGTGGCTCCATTCCTGCTGCAGGCAGGGGAGGAGGAGGGCTGGTACTTCATCAGTCTATCTGGACAACTGCAGTTTTGACACACATGGCTTAGTTTACTGCCCACACCTGCAGCTCCATACCCGCTCCAGGCAGGGGAGCTAGGGACATGGTGCTTCATCATTCTCTCCAGGCAACTACAGATGACCTTTGCCTGCATGGCTTGGATTACTGCACATGACTGTGGCTCCATCCTTCCCCCTGGCAGGGGAGAAAGGTGGGAGAAGCTTCTTTGGTTCCTGGAGCAATGAAGGGCAGATTTAGCCTCTACAGCTTACAGTACCAACTGAATCCATGACAACTACCCTGCAACCAGAAATGGCAAGAAACAGGTGAAAAAGAGCTGAAAATTCAGATGGGCTAAACAAAAGCCACTATAAAATTCCAAATCAAGTCAAACCAAGTATCAAAGAGGGGCTGTATCAAAAACCCAATCAAACAGAAAGCCCTAGACTAAAGACAGAAAATGAGCCCAGTATAAATACATGTAGTAAATCAAGTGCTGAGATACCAAAAAAATTTTAAATCCATACCAAGAAATAAGAAGATATGCCCCAGTCAAAGGAACAAACTAAGCTTCCAGATGACATAAAGGAGTTTAGACAACTAATCATAATTTTTCACACAAATCTCCTTAATATTTTCAATGAGTTGACCAAAGAGATTAAGAATATGAGGAAGGCATTGGGGGGAGTGGATGTGGCTCAAAGAGTTGGGTGTCTACCTTCCACATGGGAGGTCATGTGTTTGGTTCCTGGTGCCTCCTAAGGAAAACAAACAAACAATGAGCAAACAATGAGCAAAACAACAAGCAAACAAATGAGCAAAGAATGAATAAACAATGAGCAAAAACAACAAGCAAGACAACCAGCAAGATGGTGGCAGAGTAAAGAGCTCCTAGAATCAGCTCTGCTACATGACAATTAGTAACCACCCAGAACTATCTAAAGCACTTGTTTGGGGCTCTAGGAGACCAGAAGTGCATCCTGCAACATCCTTTAAAGAATGGAAGGAGGAGACTTCCCATCTGAAGAGAAGATTCATAAGTAGAGCACTCCACACCACGGAAGCCAGTGTCCATCCTCCGCTGGAGGCACAAGCTGCCTCTGGAGCTATTCTGCAGCTGAAATTGGAAGGTCCACTTCCCAAAAACAGGGGAGGAAGAGATGGTTGGGCACCAACTTCAGCTACTGATTAATAAATTCGGTGGGCTAAAGTATAATCCTGAGAACAGCTAAAGTTTGAACATGTCCAAGTCAGAAAGAGGCTAGTAGCCACCATCTTAACTCTACCACTGACACGAGAGGAAGGGGGGCTGACTAAAAATCACAGTGCTGGTAGGGACCGGCTTCCTTCCATCTAGATCAGATTGCAGTCATCTATGGACCGGCACTGCGTAGATTGCTGCCCATACCTGCAACTCCATCTCTGCCCCAGGCAGGGGAGAATGGGATGTGAAGCTTCATCAGTCTCTTTGGGAAACTACAGTCTAGGCATGCATAAGCTGGATTATTCCACACAGCTGTGGCTCTGTCCCTACCCCGGGCAAAGGAGAAAGTTGGGAGAAGTTTCATTGGTCCTTGGGGCAATGAGGGCAGCTTGAGCCTCCAAAGCTTACAGCATCAACTACATCCTTGGCTCCTACTATAAACC
>JAQZBX010063045.1:0-16765 GCA_029593785.1 Cabassous unicinctus
ATGTATAAGTCTTTTGATATGCTGTTGGATTCGATTTGCAAGTATTTTGTTGAGAATTTTTGCATCTATGTTCATCTAATGTATTTTAATCTCATCCATTTTGCCTTTCATTTCCCTAGGCCCTGTTACTTCTCTTTGTAGGCTTTTAAATTGTTCTTTATGCTCACCCAGTGTCTTCTTCTTATCCTTTATCTCTTTAGTCATATTTTCCTTCAACTCCTTGAATTGATTTAGGAAACTTTTGTGATTACAATTGATTAGTTGTCTTAAGTCCTGTATCTCATCAGAATATTTGGTTTGTTCCTTTGGCTGGGCCATCTCTTACTGTTTCTTAGTATGGCTTGTAATTTTTTGCTAATGGCTAAGCATCTGAATATGTTGGTGAATTTACTCTGACAATCAATTTCTCTCTTTTGCCTACTAGTTTTTTTTCCACAGCTCTTCTTTGATTTTGGTTCAACTTATTCTGAATCTTTAAAATTGCCCAGCTTAAGTTATCAAAGTCAGGCCAGGGACTTACTAATGGAGCACAGATCTTCTCCCAAGGGTTTGGGACAAGACAGATATAAGAGTGGTTTTTCTTGCAGTTTCCCAGCCTGTTAGCAGATGTCAGTCATGAGCTAATGTTTCCACAGTGGTGTCTATTTCCACCTCCACTTGCCCAGATTCTGGTCCGGCCAGAGCAAAGATTCAAAGTGGGCTCTCCTGGCCAAATTCACTGAAGAGAAACACTCTCCTCCCTCCACCACATCCTCCCTCTTCCTAAGGAGGAAAATGTCTGTTCCCCTCTCAGTAGGCTGCAGTGAGCCATGGTGTTTATCCAGGCTGTGTGCCTTGAGTGTGGAGGATGGGTGCTGTTTCTGGCTGCTGCAGGTGTTAGTAACTCACTGGTGTGGTTTTGGGTTCTTTGTCTGTCTGTTCCTCACCCTCCTGGAGGTTGCACAGTAGTGTCCTGGTCTGCTGACCCCCAAAGCAGGTCCCTCGGACAGCTTTTGGCCCTTTCTCTATTGTTTTTGTGAGAGAATTGAGCCCTGCCTGCCTGTGCTGGTCCCATCTTCCCAGAAGTTGTGTTACATTTCTTTACTTGCATAATTCTCATAGCAACCCAAAGAATTAGGTATATTATTATTCTCATTTTTCAGATGGTAAGAAGCTAAGTCAGGAAAAACATGAACTAACTAGCTCATAGCTAGTTAGTGGCAAAGCTGGGATTTGAACCCAGGCAACTTGGCTTCATAGTTTATACTGATTCTCACCCCAGAAATATGTATCAAAATAAAAAGATATATGAAATCAAATTCCACTTACTGGACTTCACCTGAACTCTATATCTTATAAGAGAACAAAGATATAAAATAATGCTCATTATAGTATTGTTTATAGTATGTAAAAACTAAAAGCAAACTAAATCCATGAATTTTGTAAAGATGAAGCATCCATACAATAGACTACCTGGAAATCATTAAAAAGTGTGTTGCTGGGTTTTTTTTTGTCTGCTTTTTAACTTGGAAAGATGTTGAGTTTATATTGTGAAGTGAAGAAGACAGGCTATAAAACTGCACAGATTGCCTGGTCTCTTTTTTTTGTAAATATTCCATGGTAAGACCATATACATTATCTATGAATTTTAAATTAATTTTAACAAGAAGCACACATTACTTTTATAATCAGACAAAATGTATGGAGACATTTTACTTTCTAAAAAAGAAAAAAAAGAAGAGAAAATTCACCAAATTGGGGCAAAAACTCGTCTTTTCTTCTGGAGAATAAAAAAGGGGGTTACTAAAGCCAACTGTGATTACTGAGAAATTCTTCATAAACAGGAAGACCATCTTGTATCAGTTCTTATTTAAGTAGATAAACATCTTAATTCTACTATTTGAAAGACAGCATTCTTAGTACAAGTCCTTTCTGAAAAAAAAAGTTAATTCATTTCATTTAAATTATTAGACAATACTTTTCTTAACTATCTTATGTGAAAAACTTTTTTCTATATTCAGTACTATTTATTAAATATATTTTTAAAAAATACCTCTATTAAATTTTTGTTGTAAAATGACTAATGGATCATTTTCTAATTTGACCTTTCCCCTGGCCCATATGAGGAGATGTGATTGACTTTAAAGGAATTTTAAAGCTTCAACCTGAGTGGGAGATATGAATTAGGGAGCAGAGCCATTGGATTTATAATTCATGGCTGCTATGGATTTTAACTATAAGACAGTTATTAGCTATACACAAATCTACTTTAGAAATGGTCCCAATTATGACAAACCAGCATACAATTTGAATGCAAAGTACTTTCTCTTTAATGTAAAAGTGTGCAGAGAAAAGCAGAGAAATCACATTAAACCAACACAGACAAATCATATTAAACTAAAATAAATATATTTTCAGTGATTAATAATTACAAAGAGCAAATTATTAGATATCTTTCTAGAGCACTCCATTGTTAGGCTTTCTTTTTGGAAGCATACTAAGTACTACTTTGCATCCAAGTTGAGAGTGAGAGAAGAGATGGACATGTATTTACATTAATAAATAATAAGATATAGTCTGAATTTACAAGTTACCTAGAATTTAAACATGCTTCATGTATTCTACTATAGTATGTGATTATTTTGTACTATAATTACAAGCAGTCATCTGTAATTATACTTTTTGAAATATACTTTTTTTTTCTTCTCCCAATTTCTCTGGGAGTTGGGAGGATAAAGATGTCAATTGTGTTTTAGTTTCCTTAGCTGCTCAAGCAAATACCAAGCAATGGTCGGCTTAAAGAATGGGAGTTTCTTCACTGGCAGTTTTGAGGTTGAGAAGAAATACAAATCAAGGCATCATCAGGGTGATACTTTCTCCCCGAAGACCGTGGTGCTTTGGGGTGGTGGTGTTTTGGGCTTGCTGCTGGTGATCTTTAGCTCTTAGCATGTCACAAAGCGAGGCACATGGCAGCATCTCCTGGTCTCTCTCTTCTCTTCTGGGTTCTGTTGACCTTCAGCTTCTTGCTTCCCATGGCTTTCTTCCCCTGAGTTTCACTCTGCTTATAAAGGACTCAAGTACTTGGTCTAAGACCCATCCTGATTCAGATGGCCACACCTTACCTGAAGTAACTTCATCAAAAGGTCCTACTTACAATACGTTCACACCCACAGAAATGGATTACATTTAAGAACAGGTTATTCTGGGGCTACATACAGCCCCAACAACAACTATACCACTGTAATGAATAGTAAAATATTAAGAATGACAATCAACAAAATAATTTGTTGCTTTTTGCTAAGTAACTAGTCAATTTAATGAATTTACCATACCTCAACATTTTGTGGAAATCTCTGGAATTTTTCAGAAGCATCTAGAAGCTAATAAGTTATAGAAAGTCTTCATTAAAGAACTAAGCACAAATAAGGGGTCAACCAAAATATCTAATGATTAATTAAGACAGGAGTTAAGGAACTTAGGCATTTGGTCTACTATATAGAAAACTCAACTATTTGAGACCAGTTATGTGGGACAAAATGACCTAAAGATATAACCATATTGATATTGCAAAGAACAATTAATGAGGTCATTTTTCTCATTCACTTCAATAACTCAAAGACTTCTAGTAAGTATGATCCTAGAGTATCTTTCATTAGAGAAAAGAAAATAAAAAGAAATAATTTTTTAACTTCATAATGGAGTTCACATAGACAAAAACTATAGTTTTCATTTACATTTCAGGTTTGATAACATATTTTTTTAAAACTCCACAGCAGATGCGTAAAAAGCAAGTCATTACAGTGAAATGTTTGTATGAGCATTCCTTAGTGCTGCAGACCTTGATTTTATCCAGGTTCTGCTGCTTTGTGTCAACTTTGGCAAGTTGTGGGTGTAATAATAGTATACACCCAAAATGATCATTGGAAGACTTGAATGAGCTTTTGCATGTGAAAAGCATCATGTGCCTGTCACATAGTAAAGAGTGACTACATATTAACAGTTGTGGTTGTTTTGATGCCTTCCTGCTTTGTCACTGACTGTGGCTCACCAAGATATAGTACAAAATCAAGGTTAACTAAATGCAGAATTGAATATATTTTCTTCTAAGGACCATCTCTCACAATAGTCCTCTTGGGAATAGCATAGTAATGGTGCTTAAGTAATGAGCCTTGGTGACTTTAGAAATTTTCATGATGAATTTTCCCCATAATTGAATTGAAAATTGCCACAATTTTTAATTTAATACCTCGCTTAAACTTGATTTTTTTCAAATTCTGTATTGTCTGATAATTCATTCCCACAGAGAGTGCACAATTACTTTAAATCATTTAATCTGTTTTCTGTACCTGTTAGTTATGTTCCTATCATTTTATTCTTCTTAAAAACAGCATTCTGTGCTGTCATGATGCCACTTCTAAAGTTTTTATTTTGCCAAAGATAGTGTAGAATCTACTAATGGATTACATGTCAATAGACAGGGGTTATAAACATTGATATTCTTCTATATGCTCTGGGTTTAAAAGATTTGGTACTAATCTCAGAGCAAAACACATATCCAAAATGTATTTCTTCCCTGGCATAATATGTTATTAGCCCAATGTTGTAAAATTAGTTACCTTATTTTTAATGAGCTTTCAAATAACTCAACTTCAAAGCATCTTTTATTGTTTATTTTTTCTATTTAGAAATTTTAATAGTGTAAATGTGACCTTGTTATTATCTCCTGGTTTTTGAACACATTTACTTATGCTATTGGGCATAATTCTTTCTTTTTCTAAATTCCTATGCAAAAATGATCAAGATCAGAACAAAAATGAACATTGATTTCAATAATACAGATAAACATATTCCACAGTAACTGTTTTGACCTGGGCATTTTTGCCTGAGCTACCTGAGTAACCTCATGTAGATACAGCTTAAATTTAGAGTGTCTTGGGAAAATGTGCATGAATACAGAACATAATTCTAAACCACAATAAATGGCCAGGGAATAAGGGTACAGAAAATCTATAAGATGGAATTTCCTTTATGTAGAAAGTTCTTAAACTAGAGGATTTAAAATTTATTGTTTTGTTAAAAGTGCCCAGTTATGTTATATGAACATATATGAAATAAGGAAATGATTTACTTAAAATATTCTTTTAAAAGGTTCTCCAAACTTTCTGCCTTTATAGCTCTTAATCAACACCAAATGCATGAGACGACATGAAAAAAAATCACCAATGGTTTTGTATTAGCAAAGAAACATCTATGCTTGGGGTGAAAAAAAATTCTCTCTTTCCCTTTTCACATCTCCATCCATCATTCCAGAGTCTTGGAATATAGCATTTCCGTAATAGGTCTTTCAGCATTTAACTCAACAACCAGCCAGCGCACAGATTTTCTGTTTGTCCTTGGAACTACGGATGACTCAAAGCTGGCTTGGAACTCTGCCTCTTCTTGGAAACACTCACAGGCACACCTCAGTTTCATTACTGCTTTAGGAATTGGCCCAAGGAATATGCAAAGATATTTTTCTTTAATTCTACTTTTGTGGTTATATGACCCTTGACAGTTGATTGAAGAGAAAACAAGTTTCTGAGCTGAAAATACCCAGCCAAATACTGATTACTGATTTTGAATATGTAAAAATATTAAAAATAAGTATTTTGAATCAAGCCATGGTCCTTGGCTTGGGGATGAAATAAGTGGATTTATGTTCCCTCCTTCTCTCTCTCAAATAGCAAAGCACACTATCAGGTCTAGTCTGAATGAAAGCTTGTGAGAAAGATGACAAGCAAGATCTCAGCCACTGTCAGAAGGAGAGCCAGAAGTTGGCCATGTCCAACAGGAAAGAAGACAGCAACTTCCCTTTCAGCTTTTCTCCTAGTGTTGTTATTCAGTCTGCAACTTTCACTCACCAGGGATTCTTAAAAGCTAGAAAATTATGATCAGTGAGAACATAAGGATATGCCTTAGCTAATGAAGCAAGATACAAATTTGTCTCATTTGCCAAATGACATTTAAATGTTACTGGGGCTGTTTCGCTGGGGGGGGTGGGGAGTACATATTTTAAAATTATTTCAAATGTATTCTTTGCTTACCTAAAGCTAATTACCTCAAATTTAATTAGGATTCAAGGTCCTAACCCACCCAAGCTTTTCAGTGCTGTTTCCATTTTCCTAATATATGGGAAAAGCTTTGACAGTGTGGGAAGTGAAATCAGATTCTCTGGCTAAACTGAAGTCAGATTTATTATGTTGCAGCAGTGTTCTCAAAACGGAAGCAACCATGAGTTTCTCTCCATTCACTTAGTGTTTTTTTCTCTTGGCACTTAGTTCTTTTGGAAGTGCTCAAGCTTGCATTTTCTCCTGTAAAAGAAGACTTTCCTAAGCTCCCTTTTGACCTATTTCATTGCTTGGCTTCAGTTCACATGTTTTCATTTCTGAATTTGTTAGTCTCTGTGGACAAGGTTTTTGACATCCATCTTCTCTTTAATAATCAGAAAGCTATACATCCAGGAATTAATCATACCATAATCTGCTCGTATTCCTTACGTTTGTTACAGTAATTGCATGGGTGGACTAAGGGCATCATGTGATCATTATTGCTTTTTTTAAAATTCCAAGTAACTTCAAGTCCCATTTTCCTAATCCTCTTATATCTCCATAGAACATTTTTGGTTTCCATCGTCTGTTTTGTTTTTGTTTTTTTAATATTCACACTATTATTTATTATTAAACAAGCACCAAGCTGCCTCCCCAGAATTATTTGAATAAATTCTATAACATTGAGCTTCTCCCAGTCTATGCAATTCATAAGAATATGTTCATGCTTTTAATGTTAAGTGATGGGTTATTTTGTTCAGGAATTTGTTTGTTTGCTTGTTTGGAGAAAGAGAGGACAAAGAAGAATAAGTATGAAGGATAATGGCATGTTACTTGATCATATGTATAACATGTGGAATATAGCATATTATTTTGAAAAATGATTCAAAGCATATCAAATAACTGGCAAGTCACACCAGGATCCTCGCTGGCTATTGAACTACAATTCTCATTTTTCAAACAGAAATAAGGCTCAAAAGGTTCTATTTTAAGCCTTGGCTAATTCTTAGGTTAGCTCCAGGAATTTAAAAGACACAGTCTGGAGACTTTTTCATATGTACCAACAGATGATTTTTGGTGCTCTACAGAGGTACACAGATTTCCTGGGACAGCTGGAATCAGCAGTGAGGAAACATAAATGATTAATTTAGGGAGCCCATCCTAAGCATCTGGTAGCAGCTTTAGGATAATGGCACAAGTGGAGAGCATCCAGGTGATAAGGTCTCTCTGCATTCCTAAGGATCAGAGGATAGTGAAGGAAACTGGGGAAGGGCTTGTTGGGGTCTCTAACTGCCTGACTGCACGTTTGCAAGAAGGCCAGCATTCGAAGAACCTTGTAGGGTTAAAATGGGTGAGTGGGCAGTTTGGATCCAACACTATGTATATTTAGGGTATAAAGAGAAAAGCAGCCATTATGATTTTATTTTTATGCCATTTCACTGTTTCCTTTCATACTCTCTTCCCTTAATTCCCTTTTCCAGGTGTCCAAACGATCACATTACCATTCCCAGTAGTAAATTGCCTGTGCAACTAGAAAGATGGATGATGTAGCGACTGAACCTGGAGTGAGATTGCCAGGTAACGAATCCCAGCTTCCTCACTGGTTAGGAGGCCTTTAGCGGCTGTTCAGGTTCTCCCTAAAACGTCCTGAGGCAGGCACCCGGCCTTTTCACAATCTTTGCTGCTCAGTCAAGTCATGCCTCCTCTCTACCGGTTTCTGGATCGTGGTTTGAAAAGCCTGGGCTCTGTGGAAGTGATTTTCTCAAGTCGCAGCTACTTAGCTGGTGATCTAGTGGTTCGCATATTTGAAAGGACAAAAGCGCCATCTATTTCAAACATATTTATTGAAGATAGACTTGATGCCTGGCGATGAGCATCCTACGGAAAAGCGGACGGACAAAGAGCCTCCTCTCCTGGAATTTACATTCTGGTGGAATTAAATGCTGTTTCTCAACATCCGCGCTGCGCCCATAATCAGCTCTGTCCAGAGCGAGAAACCTTGACTACTAAAGTTCACTCTGCAGGCAAAGGGGAGCACAGCTCCCCTAATGGATACTATAAAGCGGACCTTAGCTCTCCGCGGACTAAATTTGAAAGAACATAGTTGCATGACAGCGAAAGAGCAGGGGATGGGCGTGGGGGTGGGGTTCTTTAGCGGTACCGTCTATTAGCGTCAATACGGTGGACTAGGGGACCCCAGGCGAAGCCTGAAAACTTCAAGCAAAACTCTGAGATCACCCCCGGCCCCCTTCTTCTCCTCCGGTCCGACTAGCGGTGACCACTGCGGGGCCGCCGGCCCAGGGGGACTTCAAGGGAGGCAGGAGGTTCGGAGAAACTGGACCCCGCTTTCGTCCTGCTCTCCACGTCTTTACCCCCTTGGTCCTCATCCTTAACATGGGCTTTGCCCTGGACCGCTTCGCCGAAGCGGTGGACCCGGATTTCGAGTGCAAGCTGTGCGGCCAGGTGCTGGAGGAGCCCCTGTGCACGCCGTGCGGCCACGTCTTCTGCGCCAGCTGCCTGCTGCCCTGGGCGGCGCGGCGCCGCCGGTGCCCGCTGCGGTGCCAGCTCCTGGCGCCCGGCGAGCTGCACCGGGTGCTGGCGCTGCGCAGCCTCATCCAGAAGCTGCGCGTCCACTGCGACTACCGCGCCCGCGGCTGCAGGCGCACGGTCCGGCTCCACGAGCTGGCGGCGCACGTCGAGCGCTGCAACTTCGGCGCTGCCCTCAACCGGCGCCGCGGCGGGAGCTGCGCCTCGGAGCCCGGCGGCGGCGGCGGCGGCGGCGGCAGCGGCCGCGACAGCGACGTGCCCAAGCGGGGGCGCTGCGGGCCGGCGCCCGGGGCCGGCGGCGGCGGGGGCGCGCGTGGGGGGCCGAGCGGGCGCGGGCGGGGATCCTGGCCGCGGGCCCTGGCCTGGAGGCGGCGCGAGAAGGCGCTGCTAGCGCAGCTCTGGGCGCTGCGGGGCGAGGTGCAGCTCACGGCCCGCAGGTACCAGGAGAAGTTCACCCAGTACATGGCTCACGTCGGCAACTTCACCAGGGACCTGGGCGGTGGCCGCGGCCCGGTAAGCACCGAAGGAGCGGGCACACGGGGGAGGATCGCTCGGAGTGGGAAGAGGAATGGGTCTTTAGGGCTCTTCAGGATTCCTTTGGAAGGCAACATCCTTTCTTACCATGCAATGGGAAGTATCCTCGCCCGGATCAGACTGGACTAGTATTATTTTACAAGTGTATAAGTATTTTAATTAACAAGGGTTGTTCCCTTTCCACATAAATTAGGATAGGAAAGAGTTAAACAGATTTGATTCCAACTGTTTTACCGGAGATACAGGAATTGGGAAAATTCATTTTTCCCACCCACTCGTTGTTCCCTAGTCTTCATTCTCCTGCCCCAGCGTCTCTATTTTCTGTACCCTTGACCTGTGCCTGAAGCAAATCCGGGGAGAGATAAGCCAGAAAGGGAGGACCTCCTGCGACCCTGCCTCCCTTTTACCGCGGCCACGGCATCCCCCAGGCCCAGACCCAGGAATGGCGTTAGCTCTGAATGACTTAGTTTCTCTGCCCGAAAACCGTCACATCTGCTCAAGTCAGGGATTAACAGGGATGTGGGGGGAGGGCATCTCAAGAGTTGAAAGATGGCACGTGCAGAGTTCTTTTCCATCATCCTGCTCTTCCCTAGTTAATCCCTCATTCTTGGTGGTGGTGGTGCTGGATGGGTGGGTGTAGGTGCGGATTGAGGAGCCCAGCCCCTGAGCAGCCATCTCCATCTGTGGTCAAACTGGCCCTGGGCGCCGTCGGGCAGCGGCTGTTTCCCTTCTTTGTCGAAGCCACTGGCCCAGACCTGCGCTGGGACTGCCGGCTTTTAGACGGAATAAACAAGCTCTTTGCTTATAAAGCTCTAACTTCTCTTCTGGACTTCTGTGCAGTGTTTGACGTTGTTGGTCGCTGCCATGGTGAGCGGGGATTTAGCAGAATTTGCACTCCATTCAAGGAGCTGTTTTCATTTTTCGGCACTACGGGGGTGGAGCAGTCCCTGGCGAGTCCCATTTGGGACTGCTTTGCACCGCCTCCAACTCAGGCACTGAGTTTAGAAGCTTCTGTCCTTGATCCTAAAAGGTAATTGAAGTGAGAGGAGCTAAAATGTTTCTACCCTGATAAACGGGAAGCAGCTGTTTATTTAAAGACTGCATATTGGGAATTTTTTTTTTCTCTAGCCTATTTAGAGGCAAAACATATGGAGGATCCAGAGGAAAGCACAAAAATCTCTATTACCAGTCAAGGTATCACCGTATCAAGGTCTTAGGGAACCGATGGTTGATGGAAAGAAAAGCTAGAATTAAATAAGTTCATGCAACAGGTCAAGCTATAGTTCTGAGAAAGGGAGCCCCTGATTTGCAGCCTAATCATCAAAACATTTCATGCAACAGGTCAAGCTATAGTTCTGAGAAAGGGAGCCTCTGATTTGCAGCCTAATCATCAAAACATTTCTCTGTGCCCTTTAGAAATGTTTTTCCAATACCAGTAGGGGCTGCTGTGTGTACTGCCTAGAAAAGCTCCTGGCAAATGTTGGTCATGATGGTGGTAATGGTGATGATGTGGATGGAATCTTATGATTCAAAAGTAATTACCAAATCTATGATTTCCTAAAATGGTTAAGAACATCCATATACATGAATGAAGCTCAGCTAGTCTGGCACTATTTCACATTATATTTAAATTGGTCTTTACTGATAAAGAGGTGGTAGAATTCCTATTAGATGGTCTTCAGGAAAGAAATACATATCACTCTCCCTAGCACAAATCATTTTTTTTTTCATTTTGCAAAAATTGTGCAAGACCAAATAGGAATAATATTTTAAATTAGGATTATTGTATTCTGTCAAATCCTGTGTTACTGGAGCAATCCTATTATTGTGGAAAGAAATTTGTAAATAGCTCAGTGTCCCTGAAATCCCTTAAGATTTGCATCAGTGATATTTTACATAAAAGGATTCTCAGCTCCTTTAATGATAATGGAGGGGGGGAGTACCTGCAGGGTTAAATCAAAAATCTGTTTTAAATTACAGTGAGGTAGAATTAGATGTCACATTAGGATAAAAGATAGCAACATATGTAAAAATATAAAATCATTTAGTCATTTTTGAAAAAAAAAGTTTTCTTATGTATGCAGTCATTCCCTTCAAATACATGCTTTATAAGTAAATTTAGGTAGAAATTAACCTTCTCCCAAATTCAACAATCCTTAATTTTGTTTTGCCTTTTCCAGTGTTAACTTATTTATAGTATAAAAAAGCTTTCCCTTAGCATTTATATTTCTTTGATATTTTTTACCTAGTCATTTAATCTCTTTTATTTTAGGGTGGAGAATATAAGCCATTTACCATTGTGTTAGAAAGAGAAAATGACACCTTGGGATTCAATATTGTAGGAGGTCGACCAGCTCAGGTAAACTGCCTTGTTAATGCATAACTCACTCTTTGCTTAAAAAATAATTAGAGACTTAGCTTTTTTCTGTGGATTTTGAGTAAGAAAAACAAGTGGTGTCATTTTTAAGACTATGCTTGTGATCAAATATCATTGATTACTTAATATATATATTCGAGGACACACCTATTTTTTTTTCAGAAACAAACTTCTTTCTCTTTGCTACTTAAAAAAAAAGTACATTTCACATTTTATCTAAAATTTAGCCCAGTTTGCAAATTTCTTAAATAAACATATTTCACAATATAAAATATAGGCAATAGGCAATTTTTATTGAATAACTTTAGTCAATTGTATTGTTTGCTTGTACCCCACAATTATGAATTCAAATTGTTCAGTTTCCATAGGATAACAGAGACTAGGCATTTAATAGTATATGTTGAATGTATGAATGAACAGTCCTGCTTTGCAAGTTGAAATAAGAGCTCACTGTTTTCACAATTACATAGGAAATACCATGTTAAAGGAAGAGAGTTGATTTGAAATATTTTGGCTACCCAAATCAAATCCTTTCGTTAATCTAATGAATAATATTCTCTGCATCAATGCCAATTGTTTTCAAAAGGCATAAGTTATAAACCTATACCGTATACTATCGTTGCAAAGTTCTTTTATATCCTTCAATCCTACATTAACTTAATTTTCACCCTAACTGGAAAAAAATAGTGAGGTTTAAAAAGAAATCATGTTCTTTGATTTTCCCAATAAATCACCATGCTTTTTTTTTTTTTTTTGCCTCTGCATTGCAGATATTGCCCAAGGAAACCAACTTAGGATTGCCATATGCCTCATTTAGGTCAGGAAGGCAATAACACTTTTCCTCCTTGTGTTTAGTATTTCAAAACTGAGGTACTAATGATGACTGTGCTTCTGTTTCTAAAACAGCCCCCATTTATTATGAAAAGGAAGAAGACATTTCACCACGTCATTTTTCTTCTCTTTTTCCCTAATCAATATTTTTATAAATACTAGTTAAGTGCTTGATGGCATTGGACATTTTTAAGGGTCTCTTAAAATCTATGTTAAGGAAGACTAATCTAACCTGCTATGAGGTAAAATAACATTTAATCTTATACTATGTATTGTCATAGGATTTGACCAGTTTTCCTAAATAAGTTTTACTGTATCATTGGTTTTTTGTGACTGGCTAAAAATCTCTTATTTGAATCACATTTGGCTATATGCCTTAACTTTAACTAATCATTGGACAGATTGCACCTGGAAATGTGTAAAGATTAGCCTTGAATGCGTTCTCTCACAGTCTAGAATTGATCTTTTGTGATTTTACATTTGAGCAGGGGCTCACTCTCCCTTGTGATTAGACACAGTCAGGTCTATGTTTCCAAATCTGTTGCACTGTGAAGCTAAATTATATTTTCAAAACTATGACTAGATCTCAAACCAACTATATAGTGGGGGATGGCAATACTCTTTTCTTTTTTTCTTTAGCTTTATTCTACCTCTTTACTTACTGCCTTTCTTTAGAAGTGAAATCTTTTATAAATAATACTTAGGAGCCAGTTGATATCACCTCATCCATGCCCTTTCACAATCGCTTTTTATGTGTCCTCAAAAATGTGAAGTCGGTAGATAATCTTGTCATAAATGCTACACTCATTCATTAAAGCTGCCATTTTGATTAATGACTATTTGGTGTTAAGTAAGTTAAAATTCAGTGCCAAATTCCCCAGCTAAGAAAGAGACTTGCATATTTAAGGAACATTGGCAATGCTACATCCAGTAAATTGCCCTTTATCCAACTTAAGTTTTCTTTCTGCTAACGAATATATTATTTACAGAATAATCAGGAAGAAACATCAACTGAAGGAATTTATGTTTCAAAAATATTGGAAAATGGACCTGCCGACAGGGAAGATGGCCTGGAAATTCATGACAAAATCATTGAGGTAACAAAAGAGTAAAATAAGATCAATGGAAGAACTATTTGGGCATTTAAAATTTCCAAACATATTATTTTACCTTGGTGTGGTTCTTATTAGAATATGTACCCAACTAGCAGTAGAGACATTACTTTTTTTTCCTATAAAAATGCACAGCTCTACGATGCTTCCAAATCCAGTATTAGAGATTGGGATAAAAGAATAAATGACCTATATTTTCCAAATGTGTTAATGAATATTTCTGTTTTAATAACTTGTCTCTCTATGAATACAAGGATAGTTGTGTGATAAGAGATTGTTTTTTTTCAACAGTTCCAAAAAGGATAAGTTTGGAATTATTTATATAATGCCTTTTATCATTTCTAGTTTAAATTTGTTACCTTGGCCATGTCTGTTTTTACACGGAAAGCAAAAGGAAAACTACTTTTTATTTCATATTGAAAAAGCTGGTGGGAACTATTTATTTACTCTAATGTGTGTTGTACCTGTGTTGTTTATTTGGAGATAACAAAGTAAAACACCTTTAAGGTAGTGAATTGGGGCTGTGATAATGGAATTTTAGGTCACTGCCATTTGCCACCTGTATTTTTCACATTTTATTATCTGGTTAAAATAGTATTATTTGGTAGTCCCTTAAACTATGGGTTATTTTTGTCAGTGCATTTATTTCCAACGTAGTAGTAAAATTGCAAATAGAAATTTGGAAGATTTATTTGGTTCTACTGTTCTTTAGTAAAAATTCTGTTTATCCTAGCTTATATACTCGAAAATGCTATCTTTCTGAATGTTTAGATATAAACTATCTGAATGGAGGGTTTTTCCTTATTAAATGTTGAATAAAGTTTTAGATCTCTCTTCACCATCTGTGCATTAAAGTTAAATAATTTGACCTGTGATAAAAGTAAAGAGTAGGGAAGAGTTTTCTGTTTGGGGGAAAAAAGAACACAGGTTATGAAATTATTTGACAAGGTACTTTTGGGGAAGAGAGGGGCTTAGTTCCCTTTGGCTGAAAAACTGGTTTTTATCTAAAGAGGCGTCTTGTATCAAGATTTTCTCCTTCAGATTGTGTAGCCAAGAAAGCACTGGCTTACTTTCACTGATGCTGTCTGGTTTGTCTTGACATTTTGCCTGTTGAAAACATTTACATGCTGCAGTTTTTAAAGTTTGATTTTTTCTATTTCTACCTGTGGTTGTACAGTACAATTTGAAGGGCAACATAATTTAAACAAAAAGAAGTTGTCCTTCTTAGTCTGCCTTATCTCTAAAGCATTTTAGTTTTTCCAGTTAAATGGAAAATGAATGTCTACATTTGATACTATTAGAAGGTCTAATAGAAGAGAATACATTTATCCAGTTATGCACATACACACATACACTGTTAGGTATGATTCAGTAATGTTGCTTTAGAAAGGGGAAGAACAATTTTACTCTTACATTACAATATAGCACTTTTGTTAAAACAAAGTGGCTTTTTTAATGTAAAGAAGTAATTTTATAAAAAACTATGGTTGACAAATCGAGTGCACCTATCCACCTATTAAATACTGTTACTAATATTATGTCAGACTAAAACCTTATTTAAATCCTATGAGAAGAAAAGAGATCAACCATGGAAATCCACATTAGAATTTCTAAGTAGCTGCAGCCTAATTGCTCACCTTGATTTGCATATATTAGCAGCTAATGACAAAAGTTTGAGATTTACCTCAGTGTTAGGAATTTATCAATGTATCATTTACTCTAGGATATGCTGATAATATGGACATTTTGTTATAGTTCTATAATGGATCAATGTGACCACATTTGCAGTTAGGAAATGAGTTAGATGTGCATATTTCTGGGATGTTGTCTGTTAAGTAGCATGAAATAGATTGGAGAGAAGATTATTAGAAATAAATCTTTCATATTTAGTTGTCCAGTGATGCAATCAGCTTCTTTAGAGTGAGTGGATATTTGTGTGACTTTACTTAATACCCATCTAAAGAAGAAAGATAATGGAGTGCTCCTGTGCATCTAGGTGTGTTGTAAAAGATCATTGAGTACCAGTTAGGGTTAGAAAGATTTGATGACTGTCAATTATTTTAATTCATGTGCCGTTATGATACCAATCAACTTTAAACAGTTTACAGATAATGGGAAAATGGGAAGAAATATATTGATTAATTTAAAATGTGCAGAGATAGGAAAACAGATTTTAAAATAGAGTAATTTCCTTTCTGTTTCTGTGCTCAGTGATTTGTTAATTGAGCAAATTTGATGGACTGTTTCTTTCAGTTTTTGAATTTCTAGTAGTCATGTGGATATAAACCTAGTGCAGCAAATAAACTTGTTAGCGGTATAAAGAGTACAAATAATTTATGTATTACGAAACTACTCATATGACTTAAAACTGCCACATCCTGACACATTACCAAATGCTTTAAATTCAGTAATATGTGACTGAAATGTAAAGAGAATATATTTTTCACTTACAGCCGAGATAAATTTTCAAAATATTTTGTCAAGTTAGTTGCTTAAAGTACACATTACAAGAGATTTATTAATTGTTCTTATAAAATAAAATATTCTTAAATCATACATTGAAATGAGAAACTAGACATGTTTAAAGGTTTGGTTCTATTAATGGTTAAAGAGATTTTACAAATTCTAATTAAAATACTGAATGTATTCATTTTGCCAAAGTTTAATAAAACCCAACTCCAAGAGGACTATTTTTTTTTTTTTTTTTGTATTCTGCATTCCACCGAAGCGGATCCAATCATAAAAGAATAAAAATAATCACAGTCATGAGGTATGTTCATCTTATAGTTTCCACCTAATACAAGACAAACTAGTAAATTTTTGGAGTCATTCTCCATGAGCAACCACAGTGACCAGTTTCTAGCTGTTTGCAAACATCCTAATTTGTTAAAATATTTATGTGTGTAGATCCAGAAAAGAAAATCAGCTGTGATATTTGAGTTACAACAATAGGTGTCAAAGTATCACGGAGACAGAAAAGGCATTTTGAAACATGACAGGAATTCACCTAGAACAGGGATTCTCCAGAGTGTACATCTGAATGAAAGCATCTTTTGCATGCTTTGAAAGCTCAGAGGAACCAGGGAAGGTGTTTGATACCATTGGAGACTTGGGTACAACCCTGGAAGAGGGCGACACTATTATTGCAGTTGTCCGGGCTCTGCTTTGATTATCATGTTCCGGTACCTAAGGGTTAAGCGGGAGGGCGTTGAGAATCAAAATTCCCTGCTGCTGACAGCATCTGTTCCTCTATCATTATTTCTGTGATGCTGATAGCAGGTGATAAAACCATAACCACA
>JAQZBX010063046.1:0-16771 GCA_029593785.1 Cabassous unicinctus
CTTTCATCAATGTAGGCTGTTTGTGAGTTTCTAGAGATTTGTCCATTTCCTCTTAATTATCATTCTTGTTGGCATATAATTTTTCAAAGTATCCTCTTATGATACTCTTTATTTCTGTGGGGTCAGTACTGATATCGCCTTGCTCTTTTTCTTTGTAAGTCTGGCTAAGGCTTTGTCTATTTTATTGATCTCGAAGAACCAGCTTTTGGTTTTATTTTTTCTAGTGCTTTCTTATTCTCCATTTCATTTAGTTCTTCTCTAATCTTTGTTATTTCCTTCTTTGTACTTCCTTTAGATTTAGTTTGTTGTTGTTTTTCCAATTCCTCCAGGTATGCAGTTATGTCTTCAATTTAGCTCTTTATTCTTTTTTAATATATGTATTTATGGCTATGAACTTCCCTCTCAGGACAGCTTTTGCTGCATCCCATAGGTTTTGATATGTTGTGTTGTCATTTTTCATTAGTTTCAAGGTAGTTACTGGTTTCTTTTGAGATTTCCTCCTTGATCCACTGTTTGTCTAAGAGTGTGTTGTTTAACTTCCATATCTTTTTGCCTAATCTGTTTCTCTGGCCCTTATTGATTTCCAATTTCATTCCATTGTGGTTGGAGAAATTACTTTGTATAATCTCAATCTTTCTGAATTAATTGAGAGTTTGTTTTTTGGCCTAGCATGTGGTCTATCTTGGAGTATGATCCATGTGCACTCCAGAAGAATGTAAATCTTGCTGTATTTGGGTGTAGTGTTCTGTATATGTCTATATATGTCTATATTATGTCCAGGGCCTCTAATGTATTGTTTAGAGTCTTCGTTTCTTTATTGATTCTCTGTCTAGATGTTCTGTTTAATGGTGATAATGGGGTATTAAAGTCCCCCACTATAATTGTAGAGGCATTTGTTTCTCCACTTAGTTTTTCCAGAGTTTGCCTCATGTATTTTGTGGCACCCCCATTAGGTGCATAGATGGTTATGATTGTTCTCTCTTCTGGAGAAATTACCCCTTTTACTAATATATAGTGACCATCTTTGTCTCTTGCAATAGTTTTGCATTTAAAGTCTATTTTGTCTGATATTAGAATAGCTACTCCTGCCCTTTTGTGATTATTGTTTGCTTTTAAAATTGTTTTCCAGCCATTCACTTTCAGCCTCCTTGAATCCCTGGGTCAAAGTTGGCTTCTTGTAGACAGCATATAGATGGATCATATTCCCTTATCCATTCTGGGAATCTGTGTCTCTTGACTGGTGAGTTTAATTCAGTAGCATTCAGAATTATTACTTGCAATGAATTTCTTACATCAGCCATATTTTCTTTTGGTTAATGTATGCTATATATTGTTTTTATTTCTCTTTTTCTCTTTTTAGTTGTTCTTACACTCTCCTCCAACTCTCTCTCCATTGTTTTTTCCTTTCAAATTGTAGAACTTCCTTTAGTGTTTCTTGAAGCGCAGGTTTCTTATTGGCATACTCTCTTAATTTCTGTTTATCTGTGAATATCTTGAACTCTGTGTCATTTTTGAATGCCAGTTTTGCTGGATAGAGAATTCATGGATTGAAATTTTTTTCTTTTAGTACTTTGACTATGTCATACCATGGTCTTCTTGCCTCCAAGGTTCAGATAAGAAACCAGCATTTAATCTTATTGAGCTTCCCTTGTATGTGATGGTTCTCTTTTCTCTTGCTGCCTTAAATATCTTCTCTTTGTCTTGAGCATTGGACATTTTGACAAGTATATGTCTTGGAGTTGGCCAGTTGGAATTTATACTGTTAGGGATGTGCTGTTCTTCCTGAACATGTACATCCATCTCTCTCAATAGGTTTGGGAAGTTTTCAGCCCTTATTTCCTTCAACACTCCTTCTGTTCCCTTTCTCTTCTCTTCTCCTTCTGGGATGCCTATAATGCATATGCTTGTGCATTTTGTGTTGTCAGTTAAATCCCTCAGTCCCTGCTGGATATTTTCTATCTTTTTATCTATCTGTTCTACTATCTTTTGATTTCAGATGTATTTTCTTCCATATCACTAATTCTTTCTTCTGCCTGTTCAAATATGCTGTTATGTGAATCCAGCATCTTTTTTATTTCTTGGATTGTGCCATTGATCACCATCATATCTGTTATCTTTATATGTTTGTTTACAATTTCTTCAGTATGTTCTCCCAGTGTCTTCTTAATATCCTTAATCTCTTCATCCACTTCATTAAGTTGGTCCGTGATATTTGTTTGGAAATCTTGATTAGTTGTTTGATGTTCTGCATTTTTTCCTGGTTGTTAGTTTGTTCATTAGAGTGGTCCATGTCTTCCTGTTTCTCAATGTGGTTTATAATTTTTTTTTGCCCTCTAGTCATCATTTTATCTTGATGGGTTTATTCCATTGATTAGTTTCTCTCTGTGCTCTAGAGTTTTATTGAGCTGGTGGTTCTGTGTGTGTGTTATGTTTTCTCTTTGACACTATCTTCTTATTATTCTATTTCCTTGCTTCTTTCTATGTTCCCTTGACAGCAAGAGATTAGGCCCAAAGGAATCCAATGACATGAGAAAGGAAGAAGGATAATAATAATATTGATAAAAGTTAGAAGAGGGGCCATATAAGACTTGATAAAATGAATATTTAACTCATGTATGCAGTGTAGAGTAATAGGAAATAAAGTGGAGTACCTACAATGGACTGGGAAACCAAATAGAGGAAAATATATATGATTTATAAGTCAACAATGAGAGAAAGTGTAAAGAAAGGGCTGAAAGTAAAAAGTTAATAATAATAAAAAAAGAAGAAAACAAAATAGATAAAATAAAAATTGACACCTTTTTGTAGTTGTGGACTAATGAAAAAAGGTGCTATGTAAGAACTGCAACAGAAAGCAGAAGGTAGAAAAATAAAGGAAGGAAAAGAAATAGACTTAGATTGGGAAATCACAGTAGAAGAAGCACAGCAAAGAAGAGACACGCTAGCAGCACCTAATTAAAAATAATAATAATAAAGAAAAAAGGAAAAATAAGTGGTGGGATGAAATAGGAAAAAAAGCAAAATACAACAAATAAATAAAGAAAAACCGAACAACCACACAAGCAAGCAGTCAAACAAAACTAAGGATTAACAGTGTTCCTTCTTGGCCCTTGAGTAACTTCTCAACCTGCTTGTGTTCATCAATCAATTACCCTGCAAGGCTCTATCTTCAGGTTTTCAGGCAGATTTTAGCGATTAAACTAAGTTAGAAAAAAAAATTTTTTTTTTTTTTGAGAAATAAGATACCCAAAAGAAGGTCTCTTCAAGACTACTCCCTTCACTGAGTGGACCCTAAATAGGCTCATGTAAACTCATCAAGCACTTCCCACTTCCTGGCCTCCCCAGGGGAGCTGAAGCTCTGATGCTTTTCCCTGAAGAACAATAAAATTGGCTGACTCCACTCCCTCTGGAGCCAAGCCTCAGTATCACCAGGTTGTTAGTTAAATCAGGCTTCCACAGCAGATTTGCCTCTCCCCTCAGCCTGGCACTGCCTCAAGCTGGCTTATTTCTAGGCAACCAAACCCACGGAAAAGAAACCCCTCTCCACCTTCTATCAGAGCCCCTCCCACTCTTGGAGAATGCTTTTTCTCACCAGGCTGCCAGCAGGAGTCAGGTTTATCCCTGGGCAGCTAGGTATATCAACCTTCCTCAGCAGATTCACCACTCCCCTAAGCCTGGTGCCACTTCAAGCCAGCTACTTTGCTCTGCTAAGCTGCCAGGGGTTCCAAGGAGCCAAATCCACAGAAAGGAAACCCCTCTTGAACCTCCACCAGAACCCTCCCACTCTTGGAGAATGCTCCCTCTCACCAGGTTGCTGGCAGGATTTGCGGCTCATCCCAGCCTTTTTACCTTAGGGTGGGGCTCAGCTGTCTGTGTCGACTACCACATCCAGGGGAAAAACTCACTATTATTTCCTAAACAATCCACCTCACTGTCCAGCTCCCTCCAGATCAATGTCCCCAAGGTTCTTGCTCCATGCAACCCCAGCACAGACCACTCAGGCAGGATTTTGTCCCCAATCAACCATCCTCTGAGAATGAGTTGGTGAGTGCCCTCTTAAACCAACACCATTTTCTTTTATTATCTCAGTTTTTTTTTTAAAGAATGAAACACATTTAGGTGTGAAAGGACATTTTCAGCCATAAATGGTTACACTATTATCAGGTTATCTGCAATGATATCTTGGTTGAACATAGTTGGTATCTACTCCTATGTTGAATAATCAGGGTAAACATTTGCTTTAACTAACAAAGGTGGAAAATTTGTGCTAAAAATAAAAGTAACCAAGACTATTGTTTCTTGAAGACTATCCACTTTGAATGTGAATAGATTTGTAAAATACCATAAAAATTATGCTTGCCCTTCTTGAGTCACAAGTAATAAAGTGGAAAGTATTTTTAATATAAAGGATACTATGAAAATGGTTGACATCATTATTATAGCTTGGCATGGCCCCCCAGTTCCCAACACATTGAGGCACGTCTGAACCACAATAACCACCCCCAATACTAGTGTATTTATCAAGGGAACACATGTCACCCAAATCATCTGAATTAGATTCTCTCTCCAAATATTGAAAACTGAGATATTGAGATTTGTTTACACTGGTGGCTGAATCACATTCACTCTAGACAAAGTTTCTAAAATCTGCTATTGAAGTCCCTGGACCAGCCCTGTGACTTTTCCTTCCTGAAGTTTGACTCTCAACTGCTCCTTGGAGTCCATGATATATCCAAGTACTCGTATGATGAATTTTCATGGTTTTAAAGTTGATACTATCCATCTAAATTTTTGGGAGTTTATGGAGCATTGAGTCATTGTGCCATGGGACAAGGCCCAGCTCCTCACTGCACATCATTTCCTCCACTTGTGTTAACAGAGATTACCATTTCCCATCTGAGCTTTGGTTGTGGGACTCATTCTGCTTCATTCATCCCCAAATTCCATGGCTTCACAATGAACTTGTCCAACAGGTCTGTGAGATAGCTGAGCATTCTCATCCTAACCACTAAGCTGCTTTGGACACAATAGTAACAATTCAATTATTTGCATTGGCTCTCTGGGAATATAGGGGTGTTCTGATAATTTGGAAGCAAGTAAAATGTAGGAGATTTGGTCAATTTACACATTCTATGTTGTCCTTTCTTTTTGACTGCTGCTACACCATGGGCTGTAGAATTTCTCTATATAACTTATTGTCTTTGGGGAAGACTTATTTGTAGATTCCATCACTCAGTACCCTTGCCCCACATGTTGCCCTAGGAAGAAATCAGACACTGAGTGGCTACAGGTTCACCAGCAACTGAAAGCCAGTCATGATTCCCTTGAAAGTCTGACTTCCCAACATAGGCTACCTTTATTGTTCATCCAGAGGGCAGGGTGCCCAGGTCTTCACTTATTCTCTTTTCAATATATGTTTTATACTAAATACTCTGGTGTTTCCAGGGCCTTGTTTTTATTCTGAGAGAACCCATGTGTGTAAATAAAGAACTTGCAAGTCCACAGTCTCCACAGTCTCCAGGATACGGTTTTATTTTGCTTGTTTCTTTTTTGGTTTGTTTTTGTTTAAAAGATTTATTTTATTTATTTATCTCTCCCCATCCCCTTGTTGTTCACACTTGCTGTGTCTGTTCATCTTCCTTGTTTCTTTAGGAGGCACTAGGAACTGAACCTGGGACGTCTAATGTGGGAGATAGGTGCCTAATCGCTTAAGCCACCTCCACTCCCTTTAAGTTTGTTAAAGAACACAAAAGCTTAGACTGACTTCTTTGTTCAGATTATGATTTAGTATCTTCCCATAAATTGATACCCCCCACTAACAAGCAACAAAGGCCACTGGATCAATGGAATGGAAGATCACAAGGAAGTATGGGGTGAAATGGCAGTAAGGAATCTCATTTAATATTCATAATTTTATCATGCTCCAATTGTAACTAAAACAAACAAAACTACTACAGAAATTAGACCAGGGAACAGACTTTCAGAAGAAATATGCAGTTGAGTTAGGTAGGAGGGAAGGCAGTAGACTCTCCTCAACATTCCAGAAGGGGTGGCAAACTGATTATCAAGTGTGCTGGAACCATGTGCCCTTGGATTGACTTCTGGTGGACAGAGAAAAGAGATGGAACAAAGGGGTAGTAAAGTTGGGCATTTACTTCTATGATATTTCAGGTAATGAAAATTGTAAACAGGGCTTTATTAAACACTTTTAAACAATTATCCAATTTTGTGCATCACCTGTTTCTTATCAAATCCTGGACTGCTGGACTGATGCACCCATTAGCTTCAGGCTAAAGTCCATACTTGCACCCTGGGACTCTAGGAAGAAGCCATCTCCAGGAGATTGTACAGCCTATGTACCTGTTTTGAGGATGGTCTTCTCTTCTAGCTAGTGTTATGATCATGGCAAATCATTTTCTCTGAATGCCAAGTATTTCTCTGTGAGTGTGGGACATTTACTGAATCTACAGAAAATGTAGAAGTGATGGATTGATGGAGATGGATGTGGGAGCCAACAGGCACAGTAGTGTGGAAAAAGTGGCTCTGTGTTAAGCGGTAGGATGAGACAGTTTTAAGGTATCTCCAAAGAAAATGAGGGATGAGGATGATGTCACAGATGCCCCATTTTGTAGCTTCCAGAATCTCAACTGGGGATTGGTTGGCCAGGTGATAGGTTGGGGTAGATTCCAGGGCCAAGGGCTTGATACTGGACTGGGCATGATACTTGGCAGGGGAGCCTAGAGATGGAGAGGAGGGTCCTGGGATCCTGCTCCTTCTGTTGTTCACAACTTTCTTCAAAGTTGTGCCTGCTAACAACTCTTCTCATATGCACAGCTTCCAGTATCTCAGGCATAGACTCCTTTCTCAGGCTTCCTGCATACACTGGACTTATCCATCCATCTCAGCCTTCCTCCAACTCACCTTGTGTCCCTGCCTTCAAGTCAAGTTCCACCTGTGGCTGCTTACACAACTGTGATGTCCTGGTAACCTGAGTGGAACTGGATGCCTTGAGGAAATGAACCTCTACACAGATCAAGTATTCATGATGACAATATTTCACTGCAGTATCCTATGTCAGGGATAAATATCCTTGAGTGGAAGAAAGTCCCCAGTGGCCACTCCTCTGTTTCTGAAAGAAAATTTCTACTTCTCATTAAATAGCAAGAAACGAAGACCAAAGGAATTGAACTAAAAATGGAAAGAAATGATCAAGGGCCATTGCATTGCAGAGGAAAAACTGAACAAAACAGAATGAAATTCTACCAAGAAGCACATCATCCCCTCTTCTGTGATGAATTTCAACTTTTTCCAAGGGAATAATCCAACATATTGAATAAAATATCCTCTTCAGACTGACTCTGATAAAATTACACCTCTGAAGGAAGAAGCCTATTTTCTCCTACAAGAAGTAGCCTTTTTCTTCATCTGGTTACTACATGAACAGTCCTTAACCACAGGCACCAAGCATGGGTTCCAGAACAAGAGGCTTTCCACTCCCACTAGGTCTTTTATAGTTAGAGAGAAGGAAAAGTCACTGCCTGGCTTCAATGCTTGAAAGGACAGACTGATTCTTTTTAGGGGATAATGCAGCCCATGAATTTAATTTAAGCTACTCCTCATTTACCACCCTGAAAATCTTAGAGCCCTTAAAAATTATCATAAGTCTACTCTGCTTGTACTTTTTAAATGGACAAAAAAGACTGCATGAGAGAGCATCTGTTTACAACACAGGTAACTGAATATTTTAAGCTCTCTGTTGACATCTACTGCTCAGAAATTATTCCTTTCAATATATTATTGGTCATTGACAACTATGAAAGTCCTAGATGGCATATTTTCCAAATGGAAGGCTGCTTTATATATATTGAAAATCAGTTGTTTAGTGTACCCACCTTCATCAATTACATAAGTTAAATCTTCTGAATAACTTGGTGAAGATTCTACATCAGCATTTTATGCTTCTCGTTACACTTTTATGTTATGGAAACAGCTTCTTTCCTTAAACGTAATGAACAAACCTTGCTAGGTTCAAATTTTTCTTCTGCAGCCTCCTCACCTCTCTCAGCTTTCACTGAATTGAAGAGAGTTAGGGCCTTGTTCTAGACCGGTTTGGCTTAAGGGGAAGGTTGTGACTGGTTTGATCTTCTATCCAAACCCCTAAAACTTTCTCCATATCAGCAATAAAGCTTTTTTTGCTTTCTTATCATTTGTGTGTTCACTGGGGTAGCACTTTTACTATCTTTGAGGAAAATTTCCTTTGCATTCACAACTTAGCTTTTTGGCCAAGTGGTATAGTTTTTGGCTTATCTCAGCTTTTAACATGACTTCTTCACTAAAAGCTTAGTCTTTTTAGCTTTTTTTCACATACTAGGGCCAGAGATTGAACCCCAGACCTTGTATTTGGGAAGCTGTTGCTCAACCACTGACCTATATCAGCTTCCCTGAGTTGGTTTTTTAGTTTGTTTGCTTGTTGTTTGTTTTGGTTTTTAGTAGGCACTGAGATCAAACCCAGGACCTCCTAGTGGGAAGCAGGTGCTCAACCACTTGAGCCACATCCACTCCCAATCTTTCTAGCTTTTGATTTACAGTAAGAGACATGTGACTCTTCCTTTCACTTGAAGAATTAGCAGCCAAAATAAGATTATTTATTGACCTAATTTCAGTATTGTTGTGTTTCTGGGAATAAGGAGAGAGATGGGAAAGGCTAGCTGGTGGAGTCGTCAGAACATATGCAAAATTTATCAATTAAGTTCATTATCTTATATTGCCATAGTTTGTGGAGCCCCAAAATAATTACAACTATAACATCAAAGGTAACAGATCACCATAACAGATATAATAATAATGAAAAAGTTTGACATATTGCAATAATTATCAAAATGTGAAACAGAGACATGAAACAAGCATATGCCATTGGAAAAATGGCACCAATAGACTTGTTTGAAGCAAGTTTGCCACATAGCTTCAATTTTTTAAAAGCACAAAGTGCAATAAAATGAAGTATGCCTTTATAGTCTCTAAAATTTGTCTTTCCTGAATGTCATATTGTTGGAACAATTCAGTATTTAACCTTTTCAGATTGGATTCTTTCACTTGGCAATATTCATTTAAGATTCATTCATGCATTTGGTTGATTTACTAGCTCATTCCTTTTCATCACTGCATAGTATCCCAAAGCATTGATGTACCACAGTTTAGGTACCTTTTTCCCTATTGAATTGTACCATGACTCCTTCAAGATTTTCATCATTTATAAGTAAAGCTTCTGTAAATAATTGAGTGCTGCTTTTTGTGTGAACAAGTTTTCAAACTGTCCACCAAAGTGGCTGTACCATCTTACTTTCCTGCCAGCATTCAATGAGAGTTCTTATTGTGCATCCTCATCAGCAGTATTTTCTCTTTTTTGGATTTTAGCCATTTGAATTGGTATGTTGTAGTTCCTCATTTGGGTTTAATTTGCTTTTAAACTTTTTTGAAAAATTTATTGTTGTTATATAAAAACAAAAATGTCCACTTTAATCATTTCAATTGTGTTATTCAGTTATATTAATTACTAATGCAATGTAGTGTTGCCATCACTACCTTTTAGTTGAGCTGATTTTTTCTTGTAGATTATAACGATAATTTTTGCATATTTAGATACAAGGCCTTTTTCAGATATGCATTTTGCAAATATTTTATCCAAGCACATGGTTTGCATTTTGTTGTACTAACAGTATCTTTACAGTGAAAAACATTTTAATGTTAATAAAATCCACCTTATCAATTTCTTTCATGAATCATATTCATATTGTATAAGAGGTTATCACCAAAAACAAAGTCACATAGATTTTTCCTGTATTTTATTCAAGAATTTTTAGAGTTTTGCAATTTACAATTAAGTCAAATTATTTTGAATGTAGTGTTTTTGTAGTCAGTTAAGTTTGTATCTGTGTTCATTTATTTCTGTAAATGACCATATGTTCCATCAAAGATTTTTGAAAAGACATCTTTCTTGAATTAAATTTCCTTTGTTCCTTTGGCAAAGACCAGTTGACTATATTTGCATAAGTCTATTTTTAAGCTTTCTATTCTGTCCCATTATTCTTTGGGTTTATACATTCCCTCTTATCATGCTGTCTTGATTAATGTAGGTTTAGTGCAAGTCTTGAATTAGGAAGTGTGAGATGTTCAACTTTGTTCTTCATCAGGGTTTTGTAGGCTTTTCTATGTTTAGAAATAGATTTTTCTTTTCTACAAAATTGCTTGGTGATATTTATCTTAGAAAGGGATTGAATCTATAGGCTAAGTTGGCAATAATTAACATCTTAACAAGTTTGAGTCTTCCCATAATTAACAAGCAATAATTCTTCATTTATTTAAATTTTCTTTGTTTCTTTAAAAGGCACACATGGTTTCCTGCATACATATTGCACCTACATATTTCTTCTTTTTGTTGCTGTTTTAAATAAAAGCATTTATTTACTTTTAATTCAGATTGCAATTTTTCATTTTTTTGTATATTGAGCTTGTACTTTAGTTCTTGTTATCACAATCCATTCCATTCAAGGCCTGAGATAGTTGCCTCCATTTCTGTTTGAATTTCCTAAAAATATGTTATAAGTAATCTGAAACCAAAGTTTTGTAATCCAGACAGATGGTGGAGAATAGAAGAAAGGACACCAATAGTGATCTCAAAAATACCTGTGCTGTGTCTCATTGGTTGAGAGGGGGTGTCTGAACCTGCCTTTTCTAACCAACTGGCCCCTTAGATACTGTATGAAATGCCTAGGTGTTCACCTTCACTGACGCTGGCATTGCATCCATGGTAAGTACAAGTGCTTTCTTCTTCAAGTACTAATAATCAGGGGGGTGCTCCTGGCTTTGGGATAACTCAGAGGCAGTGGGGTGTAAATAGTGAGTAAAAAGCTTACAGTTTGTGAACCTGATACTAAAGAAGGAATTTTGCCTCAGATATTTTTATTCTAAATTGCAAGCATAGAGCATTTCATTTTCTGAAATGATTGCATGCATTTAATTCTTAACTTTATTGTACAATACTTTACAAAAGTATTCATTTATTGCAGGTTTTATGGCTAGATATCATAGAATGCTGTAGTATTTGTTGCATATTAGGGTTGTTTCTGGTAGAAATCCTTACATAGATTCAGAAAGTATGGAGACACATATACAATTGTGAAATGTATGTACAAAATATTGGAATGTCTCAGACATGATGAGTGTCTGAGACATTTTGCACCGTGTGGCTAAAGGAAAAATGTGTATACCCATATACATGCTTTTAATAAATTTTAAATGGTTCCTGTTTCCTAACAGCATTAAAGTAGTTGAAAAATTGAAAATGAAAGGATATTAAATATCACAATAATTTAAGTTTAAATAGATTATTTATATTCAAAAAAATTGTATTATAATTTTTACATTCTTGATTTTAATGTTAGTAAACTCATCAATATTTTAAAATTTTAATAATTACCTAAACTTGTTTTCATTTTTTAAAAGATTTAAAAATTTATTTATTTATTTACTTCTCCCCACCCCATTGTTGTTTGTGTTTGCTGTGTCTGTATTTTGTGTGCTCATTTTCCTGTTTTTGGAGGCACCAGGAACTGAACCCAGGGCCTCCCATGTGGGAAGGAAGTGCCTCATCACTTGAGCCATCTCCACTCCCTGCTTTATAGTGTCTCTCATAATGTTTTCTCTCCTTGTGTCTCTTGTTTCATCATCTTGTTGCATCAGCTTGCTATGCCATCCCATCCCTTCACCTCACTGTTTTGGTCATCTTCTTTGGGAGGTACTAAGAGCTGATATCCTGAACCTGGGATATCCCATGTGGTATATGGGAGCTCAATTACTTGAGCCACATCTGTTTTTCTGTTTTCATTTTAAAGAATTGCTGTAATAATAGGGTGGGTTAGGAGAAAATAATTTGGTTAGTAGTAATATTTTGAGGATGCTCTTTAATCATTAGTTAAAAATCTTTTACAAAAATGCAAGGTATTAGTGGTAGGATGAGGTATGACAGCCCTGTATGATGTTATATATGTTTATATTTTGTAACTTCACAGCTATTATTAAACACTTATTGTTTATGTATGTTTATATATGAGTGATATACTTCAATAAGTTAAAAAAAAAGAAATGTTATAGTTGACAAATTATTATGACAATGTAACAAAACTTCAATATTTTAAAATTAGCTACTGTTCACTGAAATGTGTTTTGCAGGACCCAACTGTTACTGGTATTGTTTTAAAAAAGCTAAACCATTTACAAATTTGGATAAGATTGTATTAGACAAATTTTTTAATTTGTTTTTACAAAGGTTCTCTTTTTTAAAAAAATCTAATGATATTGTATCTGTTTAAAGCCATCTAATTTCAAATTTATTCAGGATATAAGTAATTGAAAAAGAAGCAAAATTATATCCATTCATAGATGTCATGATCTTATATATTGATAATCCCAAAGAATCCACAAAAAATATCAGAGGTAATAATTCATCAAAAGTGCAGAATAGAATATCAATGGGCAAAATTCAATTTTATTTCTATGAACTAGCAATGCACAATCTGAAAATGAAATTATGAAAATAATTCCATTTAAAATAGCATGAAAATAATTATATACTTAAGAATAAATTTAGACAAAGAGGTGCAAGATATATACAGTGAAAGCTACAAAACATTGCTTAAAGTAATTCAAGAAGAGTTAAATAAGTAGAAACGTAACCTGTACTCTTGAATTCAAAGACTTCATAATGTTAAGATACAACACTACTCATCTACATATTTAGTGAAAGGTCAAAAGTCCCAATGACTCTATTGAAAAAAATAGGAAAAAAAAGATCTTAAAATGTATATGGAATTGTAAGGGATACCAAATAGACAATACATTCTTGAAACAGAAGAACAAAGTTGAGAACCCACATTTCATTATTTCATAATGTTAAGATACAACACTACTCGTCTACATATTTAGTGAAAGGTCAAAAGTCCCAATGACCCTATTGAAAAAAATAGGAAAAAAAAGATCTTAAAATGTATATGGAATTGTAAGGGACACCAAATAGCCAATACAATCTTGAAACAGAAGAACGAAGTTGAGAACCCACATTTCATTTTTTCAAAGTGTTTTACAAAGCAACACTAATCAAAACAAGATATTACTGGCAAAAGGATAGACATAGAGTATAGACCAATGGGTTAGGATTGAGAGTCTAGAACTAAACCCATGCTTCTATGTTCAGTTGATTTTTGACAAGGTGACAAGGCCATGTGATGGAGAAGGGATAATCTCTTCCATAAATTGTACCACTACAAATGGATATTCTCAAGCAAAATAAACTAATTGAACCCCTACCTCACACCATATACAAAAATTAAATCAAAATGGACCAAAGGCCTTAATGTAATAGCTAAATCTATAAAACTGCTTGGAAAAAACATAGGGGTTAAATCTTTATGACTTTGGGGATTTGGAAATAGATTCTTCGATATGAAACAAATGCAAATATTTTTTAATTAAATGAACTGGGCTTTATCCAAATTAAACATTTTTGAGTCAAAGAACACTATCAAGAAAATATAGTCAATATACAGAATGGGACAAAATATTTGCAAATCATATACCTGTTAAGGGTCTAATATCCAGAATGTATGAAGAAAATTCTCATCCCAGCAGCAAGAAGATAAGCATCCCCCTTAAAAATGGTCAAAGGGACTTCCAGCAAGATGGCAGCAGAGTAAAGAGCTCCAAGAATCAGCACCTGCTATTGGGCAGTTAGTTTCACCCAGAGCTATCTAGAGCACTTTTTTGGGGGCTCCAGACCAAAAGTGCATCCTGCAACATCCTTGAAAGAATAGGAGGAGACTGCCCATCTGCAGAGAAGATTCATAAGTAGAGCACTTCACACCCAAGGCCGATGCCCATCGTACATGGGAGGCACAAGCCACATCTGGAGGTGTTCCATGACTGGAACTGGAAGCTCCACTTCCCAAAATGGGGGAGGAAGGGGTGGTTGGGCACCAACTTCAGCTGCTGATTAGTAAATTCATGGGCTAAAGTATAATCCTAAGAACCGCTAAAGTTTGAACCTGTCCAAGTCAGAAAGAGACCAGTAGCTGCCATCTTAACTCCATGCCTGACATGAGGAGAAGTGGGGCTGACTGAAAATCACAGTGCTGGTAGATTTTTCAACTAGATCAGATTGCCACTCTATTCTAAGCCCCAGGCTTACCCCAGGCAGGGAGGAAGCCAGGGGGAGCTGTGCCAGGCTCTCCAGGAAATTACAGGCTATGCCACAGAGGTCGGTGATCATCTTACTTTGGCAGCACAAGCCACCCCAGGAGGTATTCTGTGGCAGGAATGGGAAGCTCCATTTCCCAAAAACAGGGGAGGAAGAGATGGTTGGCCAGCAATTTCAGCTGGCTAAACTATAACCCTAAGAACAGCTAAAGTTTGAGCCTGTCCAAGTCAGAATTTTGACTCCATCCCCAGCATGAAGGGAAGCTGGGCTGACTGAAAATCAGTGATGGTAGAGACCGGTTTCTTTCACCCAGATTGGCCTGCAGCCCTAGCCTAGGTTTCAGCCCCACCTCTAGCAGGAAGGAACCTGATGGGCCCTTCACTAGCCTATCCAGGTAACTGTAGGTACATTTAGCTGGCACAGACTGAATAATTGGAAGTCTACCAGGTCAACCGTAGTCATCTTGGACCTGCAATGCATAGATTGCTGCCAAAATCTGCAGCTCCATCCCTGCCACAGGCAGGGGAGAAAGAGGGATGAAGTTTCACCAGTCTCTCTGGGCAACTAGAGCCTAGGCCTGCATGAATTAGATTATTCCACACAGCTGTGGCTTTGTCTATACCGCTGGCAAAAGGGAAAGTTGGGAGAAGCTTCATTGGTCCTTGGGAAAATGAGAGTAGCTTGAGCCTCCACAACCTATAGCACCAACTATATCCTTGGTCCTACTACACAACCAGCAAGGGAGAAGGGCAGGAAGCCTTAAACTAAAGAGAAAAACTGCACCCAGAATAAATACTCTAGTAAGCCAGATGCCAAGACACCAAAAAAAATTACAATCCACAGCAAGAAACAGGAAGATATGGCCCAGTTAAAGGAACGAGATAAGCCTCCAGATGACATAAAGGAGTTGATTCAACTAATCATAGAAGTTCAAACAAATGTCCTTAATAAATTCAATGAGATGGCTAAAAAAATAAAGATATTAAGAAGATATTGGTTAAGCACAAAGAAGAATTTTAAAGAATACATAGAAAAATAGCAGATCTTATTTGAATGAAAGATGCAATAAATGAAATAAAAAATACACTGGAATCATATAATAGCATATTGAGGAGGCAGAAGAAAGGATTGGTGAGCTTGAAGAAATGGCCTATGAAAGTGAACATGCAATAGAACAGATGAAGAAAAGATTGGAAAAACTTGAACAAGGTCTTGGGGAACAAAAGGACAGCAAGAGACATGCAAACATAAATGTCATGGGTGTCCCAGAAGAAGAGAAGGGAAAAAGGGCAGAAGGAATATTTGAAGAAATAATGGTAGAAAATTTCCCAACCCTATTGAAGGACATAGATATCCATGTCCAGAAGCATGACATACTTCCATCCAAAAAATTCCTAACAGATCAACTCTGAGACACATACAAATCAGAATGTCAAATGCCAAAGACAAAGAGAGAATTCTGAGAACAGCAAGAAAAGAGCAATGGATAATGTATGAGATATCCAATAAGATTAAGTGCTGATTTCGCATCAGAATCATGGAGTCAAGAAGACAGTGGTATGATATATTCAAGATACTACAAGAGAAAAACTTCCAGTGAAAAATCTTATATCCGGCAAGATTATCTCTGCAAAATGAGGGCAAGTTTAGAATATTCACAGATAAACAGAAACTGAGAGAGTTTATAACCAAGAGACTTGTTTTGCAGGAAATACTAAAGGGTGTGCTACAGCCTAAAAAGAAAAGACATGAGAGGGAGGTGTGGAAGACAGTCTAGAAGTGAAGATTATATCAGTAAAAGTAACTAAATCTTTCAAAAGAGTGGTTAAAATAAAATATATCAGATAAAACCCAAATATTCAGGAATAAGCTTAACCAACAATTTAAAGCACTTGTGTTCAGAAAACTACAACTCATTGTTAAAGGAAATAAAAAGAAGACCTAAATAATTGGAAGAACATTCAATGCTCATGGATTGAAAGACTAAATATCATTAAGATGTCAATTCTATTCAAATTGATATACAGATTCAATGCAATCTGATAAAAATTCCACCAGCATTTTTTAAATAAGTGGAAAGCATGATTATCAAAAATTTTTGGAAGGGTAAGTGTTCCTGAATAGCCAGAAACATCTTAAAAAGGAAAAGGCAAGTTGGAAGACTCTCATTTCCAGATTTTAAGTTGTATTACCTAGCTACAGTGATAAAAACAGAATGGTACTGGCATAAAGACAGACACTTAGATGAATGGACCCGAACTGATGGTTAAAAAACAGAACCTCACATCTATGGTCAAGTGATTTTTGACTAGCCTGTAAAACCCACCCAGGTTGGGCAGAACAGTCCATTCAACAAATGGTGCTGAGAAAATTGGATATCCATAGCAAAATAAAGAAAGAGGACCACTATCTCACACCCATACAAAAATTACCTCAAAATGAATCAAAAGCCTAAATATAAAAGCAAGAACCATAAAGCTTCTAGAAGAAAATGTAGGAAAATATCTTCACAACCAGTGGTAG
>JAQZBX010063047.1:0-16767 GCA_029593785.1 Cabassous unicinctus
ATTTATAATCTTTTGTTGCATACTGTACATTTAATATTAAAAGTGTTAACTCTGAGATTTAGCCCCTGAGGTGTCTGTTCCTGATATTTGTATTCAGCTAGAGATAGGACAGGCATTTCCTGGAGTGCCAGAAAGTAACAAAAGCAAATGAACCAATGCAAAAACACTTTTCACAGTGTTTGCAAATTGGCTTTGCATCAGCTGGTGCTTTCCTTCCAAGTCTAGTCTTCCTATCAAGAAGATCAGCCTGAGATGAACGTGAAGTGTGGTGCCTTCTCTGTCTTTTCCCAGTCTGTGTTTTGTCCTGGGCTTGTGCTTGCTTGTGGCCTTAAGAATCCTGTTTATAGGATTTCAAATGCCCCTCTATTTTGCTTTGACGTATACATTCTCCCCCTCCTAGGTGCTCTATGGTATGACTTAGAGCAGTTGATACTTTGTCCTAGGAGGCTTTGGCTTGATCTTTCTTGCAACACTGCCTTGGCTTTCTGCAGGCAGGCTGCTTCTGCCTGCAGGGCGAGTTTTGGGAGGGTGACTCTGAGATGAGTTTTCCGGTTCAGTCTCTCATACTGCCACCTGAGAGAATGGCACTGGCATACTGGCACCCCAGTATGTGCATCGTGGGTGTTCTGGAAAGGGCCGGGGGCCCTCAGTGGGCATGCAGGCTACTCCACAATATGCTGGTGGTGGTGGAATGACCCGCCAGGGCACCTTAAGCTTCTCCTACCATTTTATAAGCTGCATTTTCCTCATTTGACACTCACCCAGGTACTGCTACCCTTCAACTGTTTTCTGGAGTTTTGAGTCAGATGGCTCTGCCAGATTTTGCTCATTGTTCAAAGATTCTGTGGAAGAATGGCATCCTGGGACTATCAATATCTCAGCATCCATTTTTTAAAAAGATTCATTCCTGTTAAGTTCTTTCATTTTAATTGTATAGTAATCCTTTGATGAACATAGCAAAATTTTGATCTACTCTTCTATTGGTGAAAATTTGTTTTTTTCTGAGTTTGAGCCATTATGAAAAATGCTGCTATAGGGACTCTTGTATATATTTTCTGGTGAACATAATCACTCACATATGGTACATATCTAGTAGTGGAGATGCTGGAACATAGAATATATTCAATATTTTAAACTACTCTACCTGATACCAATCTTTTTACCAGAGTAGTTGTACCAACTTTACCCTCCCATCAATAGAATATTCAAGTTTTGTTGCTCTGTATCCTTGCAAACACTCAACATTATAAGAGGTTTTAATTTAACCTCTGTGATGGGTGTGTTCAGGTTTTAATCTGCATTTCCTTAATTACATTAATGAGGTTGAGCAATTTTTGCTTAATTTATAGATGATTCCGATATCCTGTTTTGTATATCTATTTACTTCTTTTGCAAAACGTTTGTATTGGGTTGTCTTTTTCTTATTGATTTATAGAAGATTTAATGTATAAGTCTATATACACATAAATAGTTGGAATATAAGTGCTTTGTCAATTATATGTGTAGCTTTACAGTATCCAGGATATTTTTGTATTTCTATAAATATTTTGTTCTGGAATTCAGTGAAGGTGCTTGGAAATAGTTTGATCCTTTGAATCTTGCTTTTAAGATTTCTTAGGGGGACCATTTATTCTAGAGTCAGTTTCTTTTACACTACTGAAGTGAGACACTTGTAAGCCCTCTACCTAATGCGCTGTGAATTGTGAGGTTTTCTGATCTGGCTGGTGGGAATAGACACTATCTCTAGCCTTTTATGATTTCCTACAGGTGGTTCTTTCCCCAGCCTTAAACAACTTTCTCACATGCATGTTCTAATCAGTACTCAGCAGAATACTCTGTGGTTTGATCAACTTGTGGTAATTTTTGATAAACATTCTGTGAGTTCTTGAAAAGAATATGCATTCTAGAGTTGTCGGGTGCAGTATTCTATAGATATCCATTAGGTCATGGTGGCTAATCATATTGTTAACACACTTCTGTATCCTGATTGACTTATTTTTCTGCTTGTTCTGTACATTATTGAGAGTTGTGTAATAAAATCTTCTACTGTATTTGGGGATTTATCTATTTCTCCCTGATTCATTTAATTGAAGCCTTGTTACTAGATACAAATTTAGACTCTTAGAACTTCTGGTGTTATATAAACATTTTATAATTAAGAAATGGCCCCCTTTTAGCTTTAGTAAAGCTTTCTGTCTTAAAGTCTATTTTGTTTGCTATTGATATAGCCATACCAGGCTTCTTTTGATGAGTATTTGATCTGATTATACTTTTCCATCCTTTTATTTTGAATGTTGTATATTCCTTTGTTTTATATGTCTTTGTAATATGCATATAGTTTCATTATTTTAATCCTTTCTGATATTCTTTGTCTTTGAATTTCATCTTTTAGTCTATTTATATTTAGTGTAATTACTGACAATTGATTTCAAAGGTATCAAATTATTCTGTGCTTTCTATTTGCCTCATCTGTTTTGTATTTTGTTTTTATCTCATATATTTTGAATCGATTATGCTCTTTTATCATTGTATTTTCCATTTCTATTAGTTTGGAAGGTACATGTTTTTATTTATTTATTTTATTTATTTTATTTTTTATGTTTTTAAAAATATTTTATTAATTCCCATAGAAATTGCAACACACTTCATTATTTTATCAAATTTAATGTTAACTATACTTTTTTCTTTTTGAAATATGAGAAATGTAGAACTCTATTTTATAAATCCTACAAGTCACTGTTTTATATAATACGTTTTTATTTAGATATACTTACAGATTTACAGTTTCCTTTGCTTTCTATTTCTTCCTATATCTATTTCCTTGCCTGTTGGATAATTTTCCTTCTTCCAGGAGAATATCTAAAGTGTTTTTTAGTGTGTGTCTGAGACAGCTCCTTCTTTCAGTTTGTTGAAAATGTCTTCACTTTACTTTTACTCTTAAAAAATATGTATGTATGTATATATATATTTAGGTATGTTCTTTCAACAAATAGAAGGCATCATTCTACTGGTTCCTGGCTCTTCCCTGATAGCTCTTCACTGGAGTTCTCCCTCACTTCCTTGCCATGTGGATCTCTCCATACAGCAGATTACAATATGGTAGCTGGCTTCAATCAGTGCTAGCAAGATAGGAAATACGAAAAGAAGTCAGTGTTCTTGTGTAACCTAACCTTGACAATGACATCCCATCACTTTTGTCACTAGGTCTATCCTACACCCAAGGGGAGAGAATTACACAAAGTCATGCATAACAGGAGGCAGGGATCATTGGAAGCCATTAAGCAGCTGCCTACCTTATTTCTGGATTTTGTTTGGAAAATTCCTCACTAAATTGTTAGATGTTAGACCTTCATTGCTTTTAAGAATATCTAAAAAATATTTCATTCGGCTTTTTTTTCTTCGAAAGTCCAAAGACATAGTACACCATTACCATATTCTAAACGAGTGTCTCTCTCTCTCTATGTATATATAATTTAAATTTTTATTCATTATTATAAATTTTTTTAACAGGAGCTCTGTCCCTATTCATTAGCTTGGCCCACTGTACCATTACCTCAAGGAAGGTGACACAACAAAAAGAGGGAAACAAAAAGCAGGCTTTTGTATTTCAAAGACTGGGTTCTCATTGGACACTGGAAGAAATGCTTCCATTCATATTTTATGATAGTGTAGATTTTGGAGAATGCAGATGAATTAGTAGAATTACTCCTTCCCCAAACCAAGTCTTGAATAATGTAGAGGCGGAGGAGGAGAGGGCTTAAAAGAAAGACTGCTTAGATGGTGGCATTCAGGTGCTGGGAGATGAGGGGAATGGGGAGAAGGCAACGGAGGATAGAAAGGCCGAGCAGAGTCTGCGAGGACAGGGCACTGGTGGTCCCTCATGTGGGCGGGACTCAGAGAGGTGGCAAGACCGTAGCACAGCACTGGTTGCATGGCTTTATTCAGTAGATGGGTCTGAGGCTTCCCTTCTGTCTCACACATTTCCCAAGCACAGAGGGCCACATTAATAGGGATTCTGTACCACTGAGATCAGCGTGGACGTGGTGAAGCCATGGACATTCCCTGGGTTTTGGGTTTCTGGCGACTGAGCATGATGCACGAGTAGCAGAATGATCCCAGGCACCTCACCCAAAGGAGGTTTTAAGAATTTAGTTAAGAAGAAGAATAAGAGGTTTCAATTTCAAAAGTAAAGTTTCGTAAGTACAGTTATCAGTATCAAGGGCCTGTCAGTGGACCTTCCTCTTTCACTAGCCATTGCCCCTGTACTCGGGGGCTCTTGCTGTCCTATTAGAGGATGTGGCAGAACTCCCAGGATGGGAATCCAATACTCTTTCAGTTATCGTGTGGCTCTCCACCCACCGTGACAATGCCCCGTGAACACTTGAACACATTTATATGCCTTACGTGTAGGCCCAGGTGAACCTCCTTCCATGTGTCCCCCATCACTGGCACCCCACACCAGTGATCCTGCCCTGCCACAGCTGTAACCTTTCTGTGATCTGAAACTTCTTAAAAAATGAAGCTGACAAAATAACCAAATACAATTAATGAAAAAATGAAATAATAATGATAGTTTTAAAAAATAAGAAATAAAATACAAAAAGTTTAGAAAAAATATAAAAAAATAAAAATTTGGAATAGTAAAAAATAATGAAAAAATATTAAAAAAATTTTTGATATGTCTTTCATCACTGTAAGATCTGTTGTCTTGTATGTGCAGTGACCTTTTCTTCCATTTATTACCCCAGTGTTTTACTTTTTAAATTTTGTCTTCAAAGAAGTTTTAGGTTACAGAAAAGTGATGTACGGAATATAGGGAACTCCATATACCCAACATCCTCCCCCCTTTCCCCTTTCCCCTATTAATAACATTTTATATGTGGATGGTACATTTGTTACAATTGATGTACAAATATTGAAACATAGGTACTAACAATCGTCAATGATTTACATTATGGTTTACATTTTCTAGTGGGCCCTACTTTGGAATTTATGCTCCCCAGTGTGACAGAGTTGGACTCAGTTGTGGTTTCCCTACACATGGCTCTTCTGCCCCTTCTATCTGAACCTATAGTTAGTACTAGAGTTGATAGGTATACATCCAAGAGACTTAAATCTTTAGGCTGTCCATGTACCAGCTGGGTCCTGAATCTCAACGGAGTTGCAACACGTACTCTTCAGTTCATTGGACTCACCCAGGACAATTAATAAGGAGATGATGATGGACAACAGCCATCTCAAGGAACCGAGAGAGTCTACAACTGCAAGCAAGAGAGACCCATCCATCTGCCTTATGGGACTGAAGCCCCCTCTCAGTTAGAGGTGGAGTGGGCATCGCCATCCCAGAATCCTCAGGATTGGGGAATGAACTATGGGCTTAAGTAGACTTACTGGTATTCTACTGTAGACTTATTGTGATTCTAGCAATGTAAGAACTTATATCATTGTTGTGGAGGCAGTGGACACTGGAGGTTCTGAGGGCAGGAAGAGGGAAAAACAGGTGTAATATGGGGGCATTTTAGGGACTTGGGAATTGCCCTGAATGACATTGCAATGACAGATACAGGCCATTTTATATCTTGCCATAACCTACAGAATTGAGTGGGAGAGAGTGTAAACGACAATGTAAACTATATAATCCATGCTTAGTGGCAATGCTCCAAAATGTGTTCATCAATTGTAACGAATATACCACAGCAATGAAGGATGTTGTTAATATGGGAAAATGTGGGGGATGTAGGGAGCGGGGCATATGGGAATCCACTATATTTTTATATAATTCTTATGTACTTTAAGTATCTTTGAAAAAATAAAAATAAAAAATATATTAAAAAAAGAATAACAATTAATGTAAAAGAAAAAAAAAAAACAATAAGAATGAGAGGCAATTCAGCAGTGGCGTCTGGAGACATGACTGAAGACCAGATAGGACTGAATATCTTTTTTCCATGATTCATGCTCCCCCACATGCCTGTAAGTCCGCTGAAACTTAGAAGCAACTGAGAGAAAAGAGGAGTGACTCTGAATTGGCTGACTTGAAGTTTCTGTGGTCAGGTGGAATAGGTTCATAGTAGAAATTAAGTTAACTTACAGAAAAATAAAACTATATTTTTGCAACTGTGCCCAATGGACTGGTGTTTATATGCTGCACATAACTCAAAACTCTCTCATCCCAAACCATCCCTTATTGACTCTTCTCCCCACTTCCAGCTTACTTTCTCTTCTGCCTCATTAGTTTAGTGAGCTACATTGCCACCCGTCTCTGTCTAGATTTGAATCTCAGTATCATCTTTCACGCCTTATTGCTTTATATTGTATGGCCATGTAATCCTGTCAATCCTACTTCTGAAATCCATCCTGCATCTCTTCTTTCTTTTCAATCCTCACTGCAAGTGTCCTAGTCCATAATTTCCCTTCTCTAGATTATGTAAGGAGAATAATGCCATTAATAGATAATTGTGTTTATATAAGCTTATATATCTCATAAATAGAAAGTATACCTTATTTTTAAAACCACATGAAATTTTAACTTTATCTTAGACCACAATGAATGATTTCATAAATTCCAAAAGCGATTAATACAGACCACATTCAAAAGCCCCATGAAATTGTAGTTGACACTTAAATATACTACTTACAATTGAATCAAGTGCTGTTTAAGAACTTTATATATGTCAACTTATACAATTCTCACAGCATTTTACAGATAAGGAAACTGAGGCACAGAAAGAATAAAGAACTGGCCCAATCGGTAGGGCTGAGGTTCTAGTACGATTGATGAAACAATGTGGTTGTGGTTATCAACTGAGGAAATAAATGTAAAAGCATTCGCATGAGATTGGAGTATTAGCCTTTATACAGTTCTCATTTATTTTACCTCCCCACCCAAACATGCAATTATCATGAATTTCTTTTCATCCATTGTATTAATTATTCTTAGATACCTAAGGGAGATTTAAAAATTCTTAGTTTTTTTTCCCTGGGTTCTGAAGAAGATGGAGTTAGACTTCATCAGCTTTTCTTTCTCTTAATTTCCTATTTTCTTGAATCTGCAGCAGATCCTCCCATCAGAACAGTATCCAACTGCATGCTCATTATCTTCACAGCTCATTCTGCATGTTTGGTATCCTGGATGACATTTCTCAAATAAAAAGCCTCTGGCTTTGAAAGAAGAAAACAAATTGTGTTACATTATATTGCTTATTTACTATTTTGAATGTCTGAAATGCTTCATAATAAGTTAAAAACAACAATAATAAAGAAATTGTCCTGAGAACATGACAGAGACACGCAAGAGAGGAAATAGAGATATTGAATCAAGACACATTTTGATGATTTCTTCTGTCAAGGGAGCATATAAATGAGGCAGCAGCTGAAAAGGGATAGAGGTTTCGTTGAGAACTGCTACAACATATTTGTGTCTAACATTATTGATCTATTTGAGGCATGGGGACTCATGTCACAAGAAAGAATGTTGAACTTCAGGAGTGATGTCCTTAAGAAAGTGAATGGGAGGAAACGATGTGGCTCGAGCAATTGGGCTGCCGTCTACCATATAGGAGGTCCAGGGTTTGATTCCCGGGGCCTCCTCGTGAAAGGCAAGCTGGCCCGCGCGGAGAGCTGGCCCACGCGGAGAGCTGGCCCACATGGTGTGCTGGCCTGAGCAGAGAGCTAGCGCAGCAAGATGACGCAACAAAAAGAGATACAGAGGAGAGACAATGAGAGACACAGCAGACCAGGGAGCTGAGGTGGCACAAGAGATTGAGGGCCTCTCTCCCACTCCGGAAGACCCCAGGATCAGTTCCCTGTGACACCTAAAGAGAAGACAAGCAGACACAGAAGAACACGCAGACAGCAGACAGTGACCACAAAATAACGAAGGCTGGGGGCAAAAATAAATGTTGGAGTGAGCCTTAAATCAGAAAATGAAAAGAAGGCTGCGCATATAGGTAAAAGTAAAAGTAGGTGAGGACACATGTGGTGGTGGGAAATGGGGAAGTTATCTTGCAATTGCTTCTATTTTCTTGGTGAAATAAAGAAAAAGGCTCACCAGCTGAGTGTGAGAAGGGGAGAGGGGGCGTCAAGTCTCAGTTCCCCAGCGTTCCAGTGTATTCAGACTCGAGGCCTTGTCTGCTCTGCCCTTGTGACTGAAGTCTGCACTGTACCCCACAATCCACATGCTCCACGCCTGGTTTCCAGTTCTCTCTTTCTCTTCTCTCTCTCTCTCTCTCTCCTCTTAGTACATTGGTATTTCCTTCCATCCGTCCTTTCATTCTCCTCCCCAAAAGAGACCACTATCCCATTTTTTACAGTAATCATTTGCTTACATTCATTATAATTTTATCACCTGCATTTTTATCTCTAGACACTACAGTTTTTCCCATTAAAGTTTTTCATATTCCCTTTAAATCTATAGGTCCTTCCCAAATACTTTCCTTACAATTTCTATTTTGACAAACTTGAAACATGTAACCTATAGATTTCCCACGTTTGTGTTTTGCTGATTGTATACTCTTGGTGAATTCAACATGGTCCTGTGAGCCCTGTATTTCTGGAAACTTGGCAGCTGGATTCAGAGGCTTGCTTAGACATGTTTGATCCTTTTAGCTGGCCTAAAGTCAGTGTTGTGTTCTTTTATCAGGAGATTCATAATGTCTGGTTTCCTTTCTTTTGGAGATGTTAGCAGCCATGGATGCTCAATGCCTAGGATTATTAATACAATGGGGGTAGCATATTGATGATATTCTAATTATATCGTTTTTTCACTGTTTAGTTGGTGTTTTAGTTTCCTGGCTGTTAGAACAAATACCATGCAATGGATTGGCTTAAACAACAGGAATTTATTGGCTTATGGTTTTGAGGCTAGAAGTCCAGAATCAAGGTGTCATCAAGGTGATGCTTTCTCGCAGAAGACTGAGGCATTCTGGGGCTGGCTGCCACCATCCTTGGTCCTTGGCTTTTCTTTCACATGGCAATGCACATGAAGCCTCTCCTGGCTTCTCCTTTTCCTTCTGGGTTCCTTGACTTCCAGCTTCTGGCTGCTCTCTGAGGCCTTCTCTGTAAGGTCTCAATAATAGGATTAATGCCCATCCTGATTCAGGTGGACCACACCTTAAGTGAAGTAACCTCAGCAGGTCCTATTTACAAGAGTTCACACCCACAGGAATGGACTAAGTTTAAGAACATATTTTTCTGGGGTACATAGCTCCAAGCCACCACAGTTGGGATGCTTTCACATAGAAAAGATGAGATGGATGCTGAATCTTTCATTTATTAAAAGATGATGGCGGGAAGCGGGTGTGGCTCGGTGGATGGGGCCCCCGTTTGCCATGTGGGAGGCCTGGGTTCGCGTCCCGGGGCCTCCTTGTGAGGGCACGCCGGCCTGAGCGGTGTGGTGGGCTGATGCAGCAATCTCACGGCAGGAAGCGGGTGTGGTGCAATGGATGGGGCACCCGTTTACCATGTGGGAGGCCCCGGGTTCGCTTCCCGGCGCCTCCTTGTGAGGGCAGGCTGGCTCGCGCGGCGCCGTGGGCTGATGCTGCGGGACCTCGCAGCGAGGGGGAGATAGGCAGACACGGAGAAGACACACAGCGAATGGACACGGCAGCACGGGCAGCAAGGGGGGGATAAATAAAATAAAAAATAAATAAATCTTTAAAAAAAAAAAAAAAAGATGATGGCTCATTTTCCTATTATCCTCTGAAATAAACCAGTTAGTTTTGCCATATATCACTATGAGCTCATGTATTTAAACATACTTAGTAGGTTTCAATCAATTGCAGTTATCCTGCTTTAAGATAAAATTTTCTCATCTTATGCTCCTGAAACATACTGAATAATTTTGATATGACCTTAACGATCTTTTGAGTGTCCTTTGTATATTCTAGATAAAAGGTCTTTGTTGGACATGTGACTTGCAAGGATTTCCTTCTGGCCTGTAGTTTGTCTTTCCATCATTTCTTTCGCAGAGCAGAAGTTTTTAACTTTGAAGTCCAATTTATCAAGTTTTTCTTTTTTGGAAGTCTTTTGGTGTTCACCTACTCATTCTGCCTCACTCTTGATCCCCATCCCCACTGGCTATGGTATTTCAATTTTCTTTTTGTATTTTAGCCATTCCAATAGGTGTGTAGTGGTATCTCATTGTGGATTTAATTTGAAATTCCTTACTGATAAATGATGTGGAGCATCTTTTCATATGCTTATTTGCCATCTGTTTATATTCTTTGGTGAGGTTCATATATTTTGCCCATTTTAAAATTGGGTTGTCTGTCTCCTTATTGTTGAGTTTTAAGAGTTCTTTGAACATATCTAAATTTTCTTTGGGTAACATACATTTATGTAATGCAAAATTTACCATTCTAACCATTTTGAAGTGTACAAATCAGTGCCATTCATTATATTTACAATGTTGTGCTACCATCACCACCATCTATTGCCATAACTTTTTTTTATCACCCCAACAGAAACTCTGTACCCATTAAGCAATAATTCCCCATTTCCCCCACCAACCCCTGGTAACCTCAAATCTACTTTTTTTCCCTTTGTGAGTTTGCTTATTCTATATATCTTACAAAAGTGGACTCATACACTATTTGTCCTTTTGTGTTTGACTTATTTTACTTAGCATGATCTTTTCAAGGTTCATCTGTGTTATAGTATGCATCACAGATTCATTCCTTTTTATGGATAAAAATTATAAATGGTTAAAATTTACATTGTATTTATATACCACATTTTGCTTATCCATTCTTCTGTTGATGGACATTTAAGTTGTTTCCACTTTTTCACTATTGTGAATAATTGGTGCATACTCACTGGTGTGTGAGTATATGAGTCAATGTTTTCAATATTTTTGGTATATACCTAGGAATGGATTTTCTGGGTCATATGATAACTCTGTGTTTAACATTTAAGGAACTGCCAACCTGCTTTCCATAGCAGTTGTATCATATTACATTACCATCAGCGATGCATGAGGGTTCCAATATCTCTATAACCTACCGCACTTGTTATTTCCCATTTTCTGATACTAGGTAGTGTATGTATTTGTGTGAAGTGGTGTCTCATTGTGGTTTTGACTTGCATTTCCCCAGTGCCTAATGATGTTGAGCATCTTTTCATGAACATGTGGGCCATTTAGAAAAATAGACATTTAGAGAAATGTCTAAGTCATTTGCCCATTTTTAAATTAGGTTATCTTTTTATTGTTGAGTTGCCGAGGTCCTTTATATATTCTGGATATTAAACCCTTACCAGATATTTGTTTTAAAACTTTTCTCCCATTCTGTAGGTAGGTTTTCACTATCTTGATAATGTTCTTTGATGCACAAAAATTTTGTGTTTTGATAAAGTTCCACTTATCTCTTTTTCCTGTTGCTGCTCATGCTTTTGTGGGGTGTTTTGAGTACTAAAGGCTGCCAATGCAACATACCAGAAATGGGTTGACTTTTACAGTAGAGATTTATTAGGTTAAAAGCTTACGGTTTTGAGGCTGTGAAAGTGTCCAAATCCAGGTGTCATCCGGAGATGTTGTCTCACCAAGTTGCCGGTGTCATCTAAAGATGCTTCTCTCTGAGCTCAGCTGTGGGTGGCCAGGCCTGTGGTGGTGTCTGCTCACCTCTCCCCTCTCCTCCATGCCTTGTTGCTTCAGCTTCAGGCTGCTCTGTCTGTTGGATTTTTTTACTCCCAGATTTGTTGATTTCTACTTCTGGAGGTGTCTCTCTGCCTCTGCAGCTTTTTTCCTGTGTCTGTGGGCTTTTTTTATTCCTCCGTTTCTAAAGGACTCCAGTAAGAGGATTAAGACCCACCCTGGTCATCCCTACTGAAGTGATCTAATCAAAAGGAAGGTCCCTTAACTGAATCTAATCAAAAGGTCCCAACTACAATAGGTTTACCTGCACAGGAATGGATTAACTTTAAGAACAGGATTTTCTGGGATCCACCCAGCTTCAAAGTGTCACACGTGTCATATCTAAGAAATGCCAGAAGTATTGTAATATTTTGCAGCAATGGCAAGAAGATCTTTTTTCAATACTAAGGGACAATAATAGGGGGGTATGGGGTTTTCCTTTTGGTGTAATGAAAACATTCTAAAATTGACTGAGGTGATGACAACACAACTCTGTGATGAAACTGAGAGCCAGTGAGCGTACACTTTGAATGGACTGTACAAAGCATGGAACTGTGTAACACAGGGAATCCAGTGGTGGAAGATGGACTGTGGTTAACATGAGAATATGAAAATGTTCTCTCATAAATGATAAGAAATATATAATACTAATACAGGGTGTTAATAATCAGTTGAGTTGGGAGAAAATATACCAAATGTAAGGTATGGGATGTAGTTAGTAGTAATATTTTGATGATGCTCTTTCATAGTTTGTAACAAATGTTTCACAAAAATGCAGGGTTTCGGTGGGGGAGTTTTCATAATTGGGTGGATTGAGGAAAAAATACACCAAATGTAAGAAATGGGCTATAGTTACTGTGTAACAAATATTTCACAACAATGCAAGGTGGTGGTGGTAGGGAGATGTATGGGAGCCTTGTATGATGATATGCATGTTACTTTTGTAAATCCACAAATTTTCTATACATTTATTGTTTATGTAAAAAATTGTATTGTGAATACGCAGGTAAATATAAATGAATATTGACTATTTGCAACAATATTTTTGAAGTTCTAAACTATATAATTTAAATATGTAACAATGTATAACATTTCTTCTTTTTTATCTTGTCTTTTTCCATTTTTAAATTTTTTCAAATTTTTAAAACTTTTCTTGTTTAAAACATTTCAAAAGGAATTTTAAATGATTCTTAGTTCCAAGCATAATCTGAAAGGAGAGTAAATGTTTTAAGGAAAATTAGTGTGGTAGAGGTGGTCCAAGCCCTGCCTGCCACCTTTTCCTGTGACTCACAAATAAACCCTGTGCTTGGGACCAGATGTGTTATCCTGGCTCCTTGGATGGAATGATAAATGTGGGCTCCTTCTTGGGAGTGTCTTGAGGTAAAACACATCTCCTTGCAGGTAGTGGCACATATTTACTGGTGTGACACATATTTTCTCTTTTTGCCCTGGACAAATGTAAGCATTCACTGGAGGCACCATGGCTAAAATATGTAAGTTTTATGGCACTGCCCACCCCTGCTGCTATATCTGCTCCTGGTGGGGAAAGAGTGGCAGAGAGGCATTCTTCCACTAAACACTAGAGGGGTGTGCATAGACCAGCCCCCTGAGTCAGCTGCTGTTTGAGACCTGCTGGTCATGGGGGACTGACCCCCGCAAGTGAAGCTGAGCTTGCTGTCTCTTCTCTACGTGAGTAAACATTGTTCCAGCCAGTGCCTGTGTGAGCTGTGCTTTTGTTTGTGGCCCTGACACTTACAAACCACTGAGTGGAGACGATAGGGCTACTGTTCTTGGTGGCATATATTATGACCTTTATGGCCCTTCATGAAATGAGGCTTCTCCCCTGGACATGGTAATAGGCGTCTCTCTCTTCCGACTGAGAATTAGACTTGGATAAGCAAAGAAGACATGTTGTAACCTCCATGCTAATCTCTAAGGAATCATAAAAGATTCTATAACTTTAGGTTAATGGAGGAAAATTATAATAACAAAAATTATTTAAACTATTCAGTGTGGCAAGAAAATGGAGATGAGGAATCAATATATAGGAAGGATAAAGGGAAGTCACACAGGGAGATGCTAGATTTGAGCCCCAAAATATCAGTAATTACTTTAAATGTAAATAGATCAGTTACATTTAATGTAAAATACAAAGATTGTCAGATTCATTGAAAATTTCAACCATATTTTGCTTAGAAGAGAATCATTTAAAGCGAAAGATTAGGCATGTCAAAATAAAAGGAACATACTGTCCTATGTTAATAAAGAGCAAAAATGGGTGTTAAGTGGGTCAATTTAGTAGGAATGATCAGAATTCTACATAGGAGATACTTAACATTTCTCAAACTTAAAGGAAAAATAATGATGGGACTTCAAGGAAAAATAGATAAATACACAATCTTAGTGGTATATTTTAATATTCTATCTAAGGAACTGATAAAACCAGCAGGAAAAATCAATAATCAAGAAATATACTGAAGATTTCACCAGCACAATTCACAAACTTGATTTAATGGACATGTAGAAAACACTGCAGTCAATAACAGAACAGAAGACTAGGAAAAGAACAGAAAACGAATCCCCAAACAAGCAGGAGGAAAGAAATAACAAAGAGTAAAGGAGAAATAAATGAAATCGAGACTAAAAAACAATAGAGAGAATGAATGAAACTAAAAGTTGGTTATTTGAAAAGATAAAAAAAAAAAGATTGGTAAACCCTTAGCTAGACCAACAGAGAAAAAACAAGAGAAGACACATATAAACAAAACCAGCAATGAAAGAGGGGACATTTCTACTGATATCATAAAAATAAAAAGGATCATAAAAGAATATTATGAACAATTGTTTGCCAACAAATTAGAAAATCTTATTGAAATGCACAATTTCCTAGAAACATAGAACATCCTACACTCACTCTGCAAGAGACAGAAGACCTCGGCAGCCCAATTACAAATAAAGAGATTGAATCAGTCACGAAAAACCTCTCAACAAAGAAACACTCAGGACCAGATGGCTTCACAGATGAATTCTACCAATAATTCCAAGAAGAAAAGAATGAATACAAATCCTGCTCAAACTCTTCCAAAAAAACTGAAGAGGAAGGAACACTACCTAATTCATTATATGAGGTCAACATCACCTTAATAACAAAGTCAGATAAAGATACTCCAAGAAAAGAAAATTACAGACCAAGTTCTCTTATGAATATAGATGGCAAAATCCTCAACAAAATACTTGCAAATAGAATCCAACAGCACATTAAAGTAATTATACACCATGATCAAGTGGATTTTATCCCAGGTATGCAAGGGTGGTTCAACATAAGAAAATCAATTAATGTAATACACCACATTAACAAAACAAAGAGGAATACCAAATGATCATCTCCATTGATGCAGAAAAGTCATTTGACAAAATCCAGCATCGTTTCTTGATAAAAACACCTAGAAAAAGAGGAATGAAAGGAAACTTCTTTGGCATGATAAAGGGCATATATGAAAAAACCACAGCTCACTTTATACTCGATGAAACACTGAAAGCTTTCCCTCTAAGATCTGGAACAAGACAAGGATGCCCATTGTCACCACTGTTATTCAACATTGTACTGGAAATTATAGCTAGAACCGTTAAGCAAGAAAAAGAAGTAAAGGGCATCCAAATTGGAAAAGAAGAAGTGAAACTTTCACTGTTTGCAGATGACATGATCCTATATATAGAAAGTCCCGAAAAATCTACAACAAGGCTACCAGAGCTAATAAACTAATTCAACAGAGTGGCACGGTACAAATTGAACCCTCAAATATCAGTCGTGTTTCTAAACCTTAGTAATGAGCAATCTGTGGAGGAAAAAAAGAAAACAATTCCATTTACAATAGCAACTAAATGAACTAAATATCTAGAAATAAATTTAACCAACGATGTAAAGTACTTGTACACAGGAACTACAAAAATTGCTAAAAGAAATCCAATAAGACTTGTGTAAGTGGAAGGACAGACTGTTTTCATGGATTTAAAGTCTAAATATTATTAATATTTTCAATTCTACCCAAAATGATTTACAGATTCAACACAATCCCAATCAAAATTCCAACAGCCTACTTTACAAAAATGGAAAAGCCAATTTTCAAATTTATATGGAAGGGTAAGGGGCCCTGAATAGCCACAAACATTTTGAAAAAGAACAAAGTCAGATGACTCACACTTCCTGATTTTAAAACATATTATAAAGGTATAGTGGTACAAAAAGCACAGCACTGACAGAAGGATAGAAATATTGACCAATGGACTCAAATTTATATTCCAGAAATAAATCTTCACATCTATGGTCAATTGATTTTTGGCAAGACTGCCAAGTCCACTCAATTGGGAAAGAATAATCTCTTCAACAAACAGTGAGGGAAGAATTGGATATCCATATGCAAAAGAAGGAAAGAGGACCCTCATCTCACACTATCTGCAAAAATTAACTCAAAATGGATCAAAGACTTAAATGTAAGAACCAGGACTATAAAGCTCCTAAAACAAAATGTAGAGAAGCATCTTTAGGATCTTGTGTTAAGCAATGGTTTCTTAGGCTTTACACCCAAAACACAGGCAAAAAAAAAGATAAAAATAGATACATGGGTGCTCCTCAAAATTAAAAACTTTTGTGTATAAAGGACTTTGTCAGGAAAGTGAAAAAACAGCCTATTCTATGAAAGAAAATATTTGGAAACCACATATCCAATAAAAGTTTAATATCCAGAATATATAAAAAAACTCCTTCAGCTCAGCAATAAAAAGGCATACAACCCAATTAAAAATTAGACAAATGACTCAAATAGGCATTTCTGTAAAGACAATATAGAAATGGCTAAAAGGCACATGAAACTATGCTCAGTGTTACTAGTACTAGGGAAATGCAAATCAAAAGCATAATGAAATATCATTTCACACCCACTAGAATGACCACTGTTTAAAAAACAGAAAATTACAAGTGTTGGAGAAGATGTGGAGATATAGGAGCACTCATTCATTGCTGGTGGGAATGTAAAATGGTGCAGCCACTGTGAAGATAGATTGACAATTCCTTAGGAAGCTAAATATTGAATTACCATATAACCTGGCAATCCTGCTGCTAGGTAAATACCCAGAAGAGC
>JAQZBX010063048.1:0-16761 GCA_029593785.1 Cabassous unicinctus
CTGTAGATTGCTACATTACCACAAGGTTTTTCTCATAACTTTTGGAAGTAGCTTATTCTTTTGCCACCACTAATGCATTTCATTTCTGGCTATAGATTACACCCTTCCCCCATATTGCTTCTTTTAGCTGGCTTTACTATATCCCTTTTCCATTCCAGCTACCAGGGGAATTACTGAATTTCTCAGGCTCTGATATTTCAATAATTTGTAATGGAATCTCTCTTACCCTGTTCCTGTGAACTTGGCACATTTGTGAGAGACAGTGGTTCACAAATGTGCCCCATGCACATTTCAATTACACAAGTTTGTGACTCCCTGAAAGACTGATCAAAAATGTGCCTGGAGCTTAGGAGTTCTTTCATTATTTCTAATCTTGAATGAAACATGACGCTATGAAGTGTGGGATCTTCAGTCTCTGAGATTATGAGGGATCAAATAATGCAACTCAGAATTCCCATGGAAGTTCATCTTTGTGGGGTGAATATTGAGCAGGGAAAATCAAGAGGTGGGAGACAGCCAGACATCTAATTCTTTTTCATTTTAACCCTTTCATAGATGGTATTAATGTGCAATATTTCTTGCCTGTCTTTCTAAACATGTTCATTGAGACACAATAACTCAGCCGTGTTTGATGTGAAGTTCTTGCTGACTCTCTCACATCTTCCTTTGTATTCATGTTCTCATATATCTGTTTCACTTCCTTTTACAGTCAGACCAAATTTGCTGGAATTTCATTTCCAAACAAAGTGCTGGCAAACAACTTGGCCTCAGGTTTGGTTTTCCATGGAAACCAGTCAATAACATGAATCATTAAGGGAATTTAAGAACATTTTTAACTTATAATAATTAGGAGGAATATATTATTAATGTACTAAGCTTTCTAAAAAGTTGCATATTCAATGGATGGGTGAGAATTTTAGTAAACTGAAGAATCTTGTGGGAAGAGTGATCCACCATGTATAAAAGGCTAAATATGAGGAGATGAGCTGGTTCTCATTACTTGGTCTCAAAGTATAGAAGGTATCAAATATCATAAAAAATAATAAAAATTAAAACAGTTCTGGAAAAGATAAATAGAATCATAACTACAAATTCTAATTAAAAACTAATTACATGGCCTCATACCCTATAAGTCTAGTTTATTTTTTAACAAATAACCAGAGAGTCTTTGTGTGTTTGTGAACTGCTGTTATTGTACCTAAATCAAGAAAGCATGCAAAACTGAGCAGAACACCACTGTGTAAAGCCCATGCCCATAGCCTTCATGTCAGATTACTTTGAAAGACTCTATGAAACCTGATTATTAAATGCTTTTCATATACGTATATACATAGTTATGGAGAGAGAGAGAGAAGAAAGGGAGGAAGGGCAGCAAAGAGGTAAAAAGGGAGAAAAGAAAGCAGCAGAGAATGAAATAATAAAATTGCCAGTAATGTTTGAAAATATATTTAAGCTCAAATTCAAATTTAAACAACCATATCCAAAATATTAAGTAATTAACACATTCAATTAATGATTTATTCATAATTAAAAAGTGATAGATCCTTTGTTTTGATCAAGAATCTTTAAGGATTGTCTCAGTCAAAAGGAGGTTTACCGAGAAGGAAAATTGTCTCATAATTAAGGAAATATATTTGACTATCTTTAGAGCCCTTCCGCGGAATACATGGGAGCAATTTTCTCATAGAATTTAACAAAAGTATGATCCTCTTTAGGTAATCTGGATTCAATTACCCAATCATATGTTTTACTTAACAAATTTAAACATTCTTTTATTTTGTCTATCCTAAAAATCTCATCCAACTCTACTTTTTACTGTTTTTTCCTACACAAGTCTTCTATCAGAAGATAATTAGGAGAAATTTTACATGACCTGTATCCATCATTGCATGATCATGCAGAACGCTTCCAATTCCCACAAATACCCCCTCATCTATCTTATATATTCTTCCCTCCCCCTCCCCTTGGGAACAACAGAGACCACCAGGCTTCACTCCTTGAACGACAAGATTCTTAGATACTTGCAAAAACGCTGAGGGTTGGACACATTAATCTGTCCTCCCCCATTAGGAACTCCCCATACTCTTGAAAGACACCCCCCCCCTCTGTTTCAGAACATATCTGGACTCTGAAGCATGGGAGTCTAACTTCTTCCTGCTCATTATGTGGATCTCCCCCCACAGATACAGCACATTATGACAAAATGATCAATCACACATTATCTAGAAGACTGTCCCAGGTGTGCCGTGTCCCAAATGTCTCCCCCCATTCAACACCCTAAACCAGTAACACTTCTTGTAATATTGCCAGTAGAGTTTTCTCAACATAGTAGTTTCACCCATGTAACCACCTATCCCTAGTGTTCACCTATTCCCACCCCCAACCCTCCTCCAGATTCTTGTACCATCCAGCAAATACTCTCTACCACACTCCCCTGTTAAGCTTGCACTGCTCAACCTAATAATATCCCTAGACCACTGTCATATTTCTTCACTGTGCAACTACTCACTTCCACCTTATTATAGATTTTGCCCATATGGGTGTCAGCTCACAACCTTCTTTTCCCTTCCTATTTCCTGCAACCTATCTTACAGTCTCTAGCTCTCTGAGTTAGCTGGTATCACTTAATTCATATATGAGAGTTCATGTAATATTTGTCCTTCAATGCCTGGCTTGCTTCACTCAACCTAAGGTCCTCAACATTCATCCATGTTATCCCATGTGTTAGTACTGTATGCCTTCTTACAGCTGAGTAATATTCCATTTTATGTATATACCACATTTTGTTTATCCATTCATCTGTTGATGGGCATTTGGGTTGATTCCAACTTTTGGCAATAGTGAATAATGCAGCTATGAACATTGGTTTGCATATATCTGTTCATGTCCTTGCTTTCAGTTCTTCTGGGTATATACCCAGCGGTGGAATTGCTGGGTCATATGGCAGATCTATATTTAGTTTTCTGAAGAACCGCCAAACTGTCCTCTGCAATGGCTGGATCATTCTACATTCCCACCAGCAGTGGATGAGGGTTCTCATTCCTCCACAACCTTTCCAACACTTGTAAATCCTCTGTTTTTTTAATTGCCACCAATCTAATGAGTCTAAGATTGTATCTCATTGTAGTTTTGATTTTCATTTCCCTAATAGGTAGTGATGTTGAGCATCTTTGCATGTGCTTTTTAGTCATTTGTATTTCTTCTTTGGAGAAGTGTCTGTTCAAATTCCTTGCCCATTTTTTAAAATGGGTTGTCTTTTTATTTTCAAGATATAAGATTTCTTTATATTTGTTGGATATTAGGCTCCTATCAGATATATGGTTATCAAATATTTTCTCCCATTGGGGAGGTTGTCTTGTCACTTTCTTAACGAACTCCTTTGAGGTGCAAAAGATTTTAATTTTTAGAAAAAATATTTTTTCTTCAGCTACTCATGCTTTGGGAATGAAATTTTTTCTTTAGCTACTCATGTTTTGGGTATGAAGCTCATGAAGCCATTTCTTATTACAAGGCACTTCAGATGTTTCCATACATTATCTTCCAAGGTCTTTATGGTCTTGGCTCTTATATTAAATCTTTGATCCATCTTGAATTAATTTTTGTGTAAGGGATGAGATGATGTTCCTCTCTCATTCTTTTGGATATGGATATCCAGTTTTCCAAGCACCATTTGTTGAGGAGGCCATTCTCTCCCAGTTAAGTGGGCTTGGTGGCCTTTTCAAATATTAGATAACCATTTATGCAAGGATCTATATCAAAGCTCTCAATTCAGTTCCATTGGTCAGTATGTCAGTCCTTGTGCAAATACCATGCAGTTTTGTCCATTGTAGCTTTGTAGTATGCTTTAAAGTCAGGTAGTATGATTCCTCCAATTTTGTTTTTCTTTTTCAATATGTCTTTGGCTGTTTGGGGTCTCTTGCCTTTCTAAATAAATTTTATAGTTAGTTTTTCCAATTCAGTAAAAAATGCTGTGTTGATATTTATTGGGATTGCATTAAATCTGTATATTGGTTTGGGTAGGATAGACATCTTAATGATGTTTAATCTTCCTATCCTTGAACAGGGAATATACTTCCACTTATTTAACTCTTTTGATTTCCTTTAACAGCACTGGGTAGTTTTCTGTGCATAAGTCATTTATATCTTTAGTTCAGTTTATTCCTAGGTATTTTATTTTTTTACTTGCTATTGTAAATGGTATTTTTTTCTTGATTTCCTCCTCAGCATTGTGACAGTGGGTGGTGATTCACACAACAACTGAAAGATTATTGAATTCCCATCCTGGGGAGCTCTAATGGAACATCCTTTAATGGAACAGCAACAATCCCCCAAGTGCAGGGGCAATGACTAGTGAAGAAGGATGGTCCATTGATGGGCCCTTGATGTTGATGACTATGCTTGAGAGCCTTTTTCTCTTGAAATTGCAACTTAGCCTAGTGTTGGAGAGTGCCTAAGAGTTGCCTCCTGAGAGTCTCCTTGTTTTTCATATGTAGTCTCTCTCTAAGCCCATCTCAGCATATAAATGCATTACCTTCCCTCCAGCTTGAGACATAACTCCAGGGGATGAGCCTCCTGGCACTGAGGAATTACTACCAAGCACAAGCTGGTAATACAACTGGAAAAAGACCTTGAATACAAGGGAGGAAATGTAAAGACAAGTGAGTGTATACGGTTAAGAGACTTCAAAGTGAGTCGGGAAGTCATCACAGAGGTAATGCTTATGCATGTCTCAGCAGGATCTCATAGATGACCATGGTAGATACTACCCCAAATTGTGGGGATCCTGAGGGCTCTGGAGGCACCCAGGACCTACAGTCATGGCAGATAGCTCCAGAATTTGGTGCCTTGCCAGTGGGCCCTTTTTTGGAGTTTGTGGTCCCGACTGTGACAGAGTTGGCCTTAGATGTGACTTCACTGCACATGCCTCTTCTGTCCCTTTTTTTGAACCTATACTTTGTGTTGGAGTTGGTAGGTATATGTCCAAGAGACTTTAACCTCTGGGCTGTCCATGTGCCAGCTGGGCCCTGAAATTCAACAGAGTTGCAATACCTGCTCTCCATTTTATTGGACTCACACAGGACAAATAACAAAAGATGATGATGGACAATGACCAGCCCAAGGAACCAAGAGAATCTATAAGTGCAAGCAAGAAAGTCCCATCCATCTGTCCCATGGGATCAAAGGCTCCTCTCAATTAGAAGTGAATGGGCAACACCATCCCAGAATTCTCAGGATTGGGGAATGAATTATTGACTAATGTTGATTTTCTCTTATTCTACCACAGACGTATTTTGATTCTAGCAATGGAAGAAACTATAGTGTTCATGTGGAGGCAGTGGCCACTAAAAGTTCTGAGTGCAGGGAGAGGGAAATACAGGTGAAATATGGGGGTATTTTGTGGTATTGGGAATTTTTCTGAATGACATTACAGTGACAGTTATGGGCCATTACATATCTTGCCATAACGTACAAAATTGTGCAAGAGAAAGTGTAAACTGCAATGTAAATTATAATCCATGCTTAGTGGCAATGATCTAAAATGTTTTCATCAATTGTAATGAATGTACTACATTAATGAAAGATGTTGTTAATGTTGGAAAATGAATGTGGGAGGTGTAGGAAGCAGGGCATATGGGAATCGCCAATATTTTTATGTAGTGTTTATGTATTCTAAATAACTTTTAAAAAATAAAATAAAAAATATATTAAAAACAAACACAAAATGTTTTTAAAAAACATTTAAACAATGATAATTAGAGAGTGCCCATCCTCCACTGAAGGCACAAGAAGCCACATGAGCTATTCCAAGGTTAGATTGGAAGTTCTGCTTCACAAAAATGGGGGAGGAAGAGACAGTTGGGCACCAACTTCAGTTTCTCATTAGGAAATTTAGTGGGCTAAAGTAAAATTCTAAGAACAGCTGAAGTTTCAACCTGTCCAAGTCAGAAAGAGGTCGGTAGCCACATTCTTAACTTTGTGCCTGACACAAAGCAGGGTTGACTGAAAATCACAGTGCTGATAGGGACAAGCTTCTTTCCATGTAGATAAGACTGTAGCTCTAGTACAAGCCCTAGGCCCACCTCGGGCAGAGTGGAAGTTGGGGGACTTGTGCCAGCCACTCTGAGAAACTACAGGCCACACCAAGGAGGCTGATGATCATCCAATTTTGGCAGAGCAAGCCACCCCAGGAGCTATTCTCTGGCAGAGATTGGAAGCTTCCTTTCCCAAAAAGAAGGGAGGAAGGATGGTTGGCCACCAATTTCAGCTACTGATTAGTAAATTTGGCTGGCTAAAGTATAACCCTAAGAACAGATGAAGTTTGAACCTATCCAAGTCAGAAAGAGGCTTCTAGCCATCAGTTTTACTCCACCCTCCAGCATGAGGGGTATCCTGACTGACTGAAAATCACAGTGATAGTAAAGACCGGTTTCTTTCACCCAGATTGGCCTGCAGCTCTAGCTTAGGATTCAGCCCCATTTCTAGAGGGAGGAAGATGGCAGACCTTTCATCAGCCTATCCAGGTAACTGCAGGTACATTTGGCTAGCACCGACTGAATAATCAGAAGTTTACCAGGGCAACTGCGGTCACCTTGGACCTGCACTGCATAGATTCCTGTCCACACATGCAGCTCCATCCCAACCCCAGGCAGGGGAGAAAGGGGCATGAAGCTTCATCAGTCTCTCTGAGAACTACAGTCAAACCTGAATGACTTGGATTATTCCATATAGCTGTGGCTTTCTCCCTTCCCCTGGCAAAGGAGAAAGTTGGGAGAAGTTCATCAGTCCTTGGGGCAATGAGCACAGCTTAAGCCTCCACAACTTATAGCACCAACTACATCATTGGCTACTAAGACACAACTGGCAAGGGAGAAAGGATAGGAAGCCTTAAACTAAAGAGAAAAACTGCACCTAGAATAAATACTCTAGTAAGCCAGATGCCAAGACACCAACAAAAAATTACAATCCACACCAAGAAACAGGAAGATATGGCCCAATTAAAGGAACAAGGTAAGACTCCAGATGATATAAAGCGGTTGCAACAAGTAATCAAAGATGTTCAAACAAATCTCCTTACTAAATCCAATGAGATGACTAAAAAAAATAAGGATACTAAGAAGACATTGGATGAGCACAAATAAGAATTTGAAAGCATACATAGAAAAATGTCAGATCTTATGAGAGTGAAAGTTGCAATAAATGAAATTAAAAATATAATGGAATCATGTAATCGCAGATTCAGGAGGCAGAAGAAAGGATTGGTGACCTTGAAAAAGTGGCCTCTAAAAGTGAACATACAGAAGAACAGATGAAAAAAAGATTGTAAAAAATTGCATGAAGTCTCAAGGAACTATACAAAACAAGAGATGTGCAAGTATATATGTCATGGGTGTCCTAGAAGGAGAAGAGAAGGGAAAGGGGCAGAAGGATTGTTTGAAGAAATAGTGCTAGAAAATTTCCCAACCCTATTGAAATACATAGATATACATGTCCAAAGGCCCAACGTACTCCCATCCAAAATAAATCTTTATAGACCGACTCTGAGACACATACTAATCAGAATGTCAAATGCCAAAGACAGAGAGAATTCTGAGAGCAGCAAGAGAAAAGCAATGAATAACATATGAGATACCAAATCATATTAAATGCTGATTCCTCACCAGAAACCATGGAGGCAAGAAGACAGTGGTATGATATATTTAAGATACTTCAAGAGAAAAACTTCCAGCCAAGAATCTTCTATCCAGCAAGATTGTCTTTCAAAAATGAGGGCGAGTTTAGAATATTCACAGATAAACAGAAAGTGAGAGAGTTTGTAACCAAGAGACCTGCTTTGAAGGAAATACTAAAAGGTATGCTACAGCCTGAGAAGAAAAGAGAGAAGATAGAGACCTGGAAGAGAGTCTAGAAATGAAGATTATATCAATAAAATTAAATAAAAATGTCAAAAGAGTGCTGAAAATAAAATATGACAGATAAAACTCAAATATTCAGGAATAAACTTAACCAATAATTTAAAACACTTGCATTCAGAAAACTACAACTCATTGTTAAAAGAAATTTTAAAAAAAGACCTAAATATTTGGAAGAACATTCCATGGTCATGGATTGGAAGATTAAATATCATTAAGATGTCAATTCTACTGGATTTGATAAACAGATTCAATGGAATCTTGATAAAAATTCCACCAGCATTTTAAAAAATAAATGGAAAACATGATTACCAAGTTTATTTGGAAGGGTAAGGGGTCCTGAATAGCCAGAAACATCTTAAGAAGGAAAAGCAAAGTTGGAGGACTCTCATTTCCAGACTTTAAGTATTACTTAGCTACAGTGGTAAAAAACATCACGGTACTTGAATAAAGACAGACACATAGACCAATGGAACCAAATTTATGGATGAGAAGCAGACCCTCACATCTATGGTCAAGTGATTTTCGACTAGCCTGTCAAGCCTACCCAGCTCAGGCACAACAGTCCATTCAACAAATGGTGCTGAGAAAACTGGATATCCATACCGAAAGAAGGAAAGATGACCCCTATCTCACACCTTACACAGACATTAACTCAAAATGAATTAAAAACCTACATACAAAGCCAGAATCATAAAGATTCTATATGAAAATATAGGAAAATATCATCAAGACTTGGTGGTAGGTGGTTAATTCTTAAAGGAGTTAAGAGGAGGACTGAAATGGACTAATGATATTTCATGTATGTAGAAGTTTTAATTAGGTTTACTTTAAAAGTGAGGAAATGTGCAGATTTGATTGTAGCACATTGTAGTGAGCAACAGCTGGTTTATAAATGTGTGTGGCTGAAAATGGTAGTCTAGGGATGTAAATGCCAATTGACAGAAACCTAGAATAATCTAGGGACTGAATAGTGCAGTAAACCCAGAGGTGGATGAGAATTGTGGTTGAAGCAAGAGTTTCTTTGTGAGCTAGAGCAGATGTACATCACTATTGCAGGGTGGTGGGAATGTGGAGAAGCATGGGAAAAATACAACTGGAGTGAACTATGCACTGTGGTTAACAGTGATAATGTAATATTCTTGAATATATGCCAAAGATATACTGTGTTGATAATGAGGGAATATGGAAAATGTGTGCCAAATATATGCAATGGACCTGGCATTATTCAAATGATATTATCTCATAATCTGTAACAATGTTCCACCATACTATGCTGTGTTGATAGAGGGGTGTTGTTTGGGAATTCTGCATATGTGTATGATTTTTTTGTAAGTTTACAACTTCTGTCATAAAAATATATTAAAAAATAATAATAGGGTGGTTTGGGGGAAAAATACACCAAATGTAAGATAAGGACTATAATTAGTAGTAAGATTTTGACAATATTCTTTCATAATTTGTAACAAATATTTCATGACAATGCAAATTTTTGATAGATGATTCATGTATGGGACCCCTGTATGATGTAATGAATGTTTGCTTTCTAAGTTCACAACTTTTACTATACACTTATTGTTAGTGTATGTTCATTTATAAATGATATAAAAATATTTATCATAATAGGGTGGGTTAGGAGAAAATATTTTGTTTTGTAATATATTTGAGGATGCTCTTAATCATTAGATAAAAATGTTTAACAACAATGCAAGGTATTGGTGGTAGGGGGAGGTATGAGAGCTCTGTATGATGCTATGTATGTTTGTTTTGTAAGTTCACAACTATTGCTATACACTTATTGTTTATGTATGTTCATGTATGAGTGATATACATCAATAAATTAAAAAAAAGATTATGAGATTATTATTTCAAAACTAACATTTATGGAGATTTCTTTCTTAGTAAAAAATCTGAATTTCTCACAAATACTTGTGTTAACTGAAGTAAAACTTTATTATAATGTTTTTAATGTCATCATAATTTGTTAATTTTTTATTGGAAAATATTTTTCAAATCTATGGAATTCCTAAGACACATGGACATTCTATAAGATATTGAACATTTTTAGTTTTCATTTTGATGGTAATGGAAATAATTAATTTAAGCATACTTTAGATCAAGTTGTATCAGTATGAGTATTTGCTTTTGTGATTACAGTCGCATTGGCACTAAGTAGTTATCATAAATGGAGACTCCTCAGCTGGCACTGAACTTTTCACTGGGGTTTCCAGACTTCCCAGACATTTAAATGGAGCCAGGCATACTGGTCACCTGACACTATATAATTTCATGTCTATATTTGAAGCATAATTATTAGTAACACCTCCTTTTATAGTCAATGCTCTTCAGGTTGGATAATAAATTATATGGCTGACTTGCTTTTTACAATAATAACTTATCATTGCTAAGTGAGAAGGACTTGCAGTATGGCATATATATATAGCACATATTACTATAATTATTGAAATTTTTTGGTATTTTAAAATGAGCTCCTTAAAATAACTTTAGGAATGGCTTCCCAATTTTTCCATCTATTTCTTTAAAAAATTATATGTTTATTATTTAGACCCTACATAAATAATTTTTGGTCTTTATTTTGTTGCAATGTGAACACAAAAGTATGGGATAACTTCCTAAATATATTTCAGAATTTCTGATGCCCCTTTTTTATATTTTGATGAGAAATACAGTAAAGATCATAGGTATCATGGGCTTTTAAACATGGGATGATCGGTATTCGTGTAACTTATGTACATTTCGAGATTCATTCACGAAAGCAAAGTATAGAAAAATGGGCTCCAGTTAGTGACCTGTGAATAAAATCCAAAGAAAAAGTATAAAGAGTGAAACAAGACATTAACAAGGAAGAAATTACCAAAAATGTCAGGGAACAATGTAAGAAACACAGATAAACAGAGAAAAATTAGCTCAAGGTAAATTATAATATTAATATACTGATGTTAGTGGCTATATTTATTTTTTCTTATAGCAGAGTTCATGCTTTAATAACCTTGAGATAAAGCAAACATCCCTTAAACAGAGTGTGTAATGAGTAGCAGAATGCTTTTCAGATCAATTGCTTTCCAATCAAAAATGTTTTCTGGCACCACACTTCCCTTAAGGCATTCTTCATTTCCAAGTGTCAGCATGTAGATCAGAGGGTTGAACATGGGGACAATGATGGTATAGAAAAGAGCAAACACTTTATCTTCTGGAAAAGTTGTGGTTGGTCTAATGTAAATAAAGAGAACAGGCACAAAGAACAGAACCACTGTTATGTGAAACTTCAAGTATAGAAGTAGAAAGAGCTTTGCTATGCTTTCTGCAGGGTAAACTCTGATAGTGTATAATGTCACTGCTGCCAAACAAGTGCATGGTAAAGCCCTTTGCCATGCAGCTAGTATAAGAAATTGTGTTTCTTTCTGTTACCAAGTCTGCAATTAGCTTGGGCGTCACCTTTGAGATATAATATACTTCTGAGAGAGCAAGGTAATTAAGGAAGAAATACATAGGCTGGTCAATAAGCAGACTGCATGTGATAGAAATCATTATGAGCAACCATCCCATCCAAATAGCTATATAACAAAATAAGAATAATAGAAAACACAAATATTTAATTTTCTTTTTCTGGGGAAGTCCCAATAACTATAATAAATTCAGTGACATTATTGGTGGCTTCCATGGTCCAATGCAGGTAAATACTCAAAAGATTTACCTGAAAAAAATAACATGTCAAAATCAGAAATATTAATAACCATGGTGTGAATCAGAGTAAGTATTGTAGAAATAAATTATTTTATTTAATCATTCATCCTATACTGTATATTAAGGTAATTAATGCTAAACCTTATATGAAAAGGCTGACCATATATATAAGATTATTTTGGAAAGGGAAAGGGAAAGATTTTAATAGTTGACTTTCTCAGGGAAAGAAACAAAATGTGCATCCACTCTGTGGATGGGATGCAAAGGCAAGCTTAGTTAAGATGCATTTCTTGTCCTGGTGTAATTTGCCTTCCTGATAGCCAGCTCTAGGGTGAAATGAGTACAGGGATTTGTACATGAATACAGGATAGGATACTGTCTTTATTTAAAATCTTGATATTTTGCTTATTGTGTGATTTTGCAATGTTTTTAAATATTCATCAAATATTATTTATCTTGATTATTAAGTTGTTTGCACTCAATATGAGTATCTCATTAGCATAATCCAAGGTCTTAATTCTGGGTTGAAAAACATTATATATTTAACAATATTATGGAAATATAAAAATGAAAGCTGTGATATTTCTTTTGATTTATATAAAAAGATTAAATAATAAAAATAATAACTCTATAGATAAACTTGAAAATCGAAGGATCTCTGTAAGGTGAGTCTAGAACAATGCACAGCTGTGACTGGCTCGTGGCATACCTTGGACTTCAATTATTTATTTTTTTAATAAAGAAAAGATTACATGGATTGATGAAAAATTTATGATTTCCTTGATTTTCCTGTTATTATTAAGGGTGAATGAATTATTTTTTTTAGAAATAATTATTTCATAAATAGTCCCAAAATTATTTTTCAGAATATGTCTTATATTAGTATTTCTATAATCAGATAAACCATAGAAGTTATTTTATAGAAATAATCTGAGTTTATATCATGGATTCATTCAATTCTAATTAATTTGCCAATGAGTGTTCACAGTTTTAAGTACACCTTTACTCCTTTCCAAATGTTTAATTTCATTTTAATACTTTGTTCATATACTCCTGAAGAACCTGATTGTTATAGGAAGAATGTCATAAATTGCACTTAGAAAATTCCATTAGTTAAGGAAATTAGAATTTACATTACCAAGCCTGCATTTTTTTTCCAATACCCTTTTTTCTTAAGAATAGATTCCCAAGATCCTAAATTTCATGTTTAGCTGAATTATACAGAGAGCTTGGTAACAAGAGCTATAAACAATAGTTTTACCCTAACACAAATTCACCTGCTATGTCTACAGCCAGGTTTCTTCACTTAATAATCCCTCCTTATTCTTAATCTCTTCACTAAAATATAATAAAATTGCCTTCTGTATAATACACGGGGCTTTTCAAAAGCTGAAATCAACTGCAAGAAATAAGAGCTTCAAAATATTGATTGCAAAATAAAGACAAAATTATTTATTCAACAAATATTTTTAGTTTCTACTATGTAACATGCACCATGCTAGGCAGCAGAAACAGACTTTTAGGCTTTTTAGTGGAAACTTCTTGCCACTCATGGTGGTTACATTACAAAAGCAAAAGACTTTTCAGAAAAAAAAAATTCTATTATTTCATCTGCTCAAATTTAGCATGAACTAGGAGAATATTACATAACTATAAACTACTTGTTACAAAGATTTATACAGTAAATCTATGGAAAACCAATATAAAACTGTAAGTTACATTTCTTAATGGGCTCAATCATCATTTCTCCCCTAATTCCGCACAAAGCCTATGAAGATCCTGGAAGGTACAGTCAACGTGCTTATGTAGGAAGCATTAACCCCACTAGATTATTCCAAACAGGAACACATATAGTTCAAACTTAATCATCCTTCTTACAAAGTATTAGATTAGAATATGTAAAATTTGTATTTTAAATTGGAAACTGATTCTGCTATTTATTATTTCTTAAGTCTTGGGATTCAATCCTTCACTACATTCGTAAAAAAGAAGTTTTGTTAATAATTGACTCCTTTATTTTTTAGTATGTTTGAAGAATATATGGGGTAACATACTAGTTGTTCCCTTTCTATTTGCACCCAATAAATAATTTAGGACAGGATACCTCTTGAGGGATTTCACTTTAGGCACTCACCTACACGAAGTCCTTTCTCATTTTGAATAATCAAGTCTCATAATAACAGCGCTCACACTGGTCTCCGTGAGTTCGACAAAGGTATTCTGTGTCTATTTCAATTATTCTTTGGGCCTTTGCAAATCATTCCATACACCATGGCAGAAAAAAGCCTCTAAATTGTCGGTTCCTTTTATTTCACCCATGCTTAAAAGGCACGTGCTGCTCCATCTCTAGCAAGCTTTCCTTGACTCTTTAAACCTATGGAAATCTATATCTCCTTTAACAATCACTAAAATACTCCCAAATATCTCTTCATTGACACTTTGAACAGTCAAGAAATTAATTATTATTTAATTTCTCTGAGGCAGTTTATCAGACAGTCAGTAACAGCACCTTGTATTCTTGTAATTCATAATTTAGTCAAATTGCCAGTGTATAGTCTTTGAATTCAGACAAGAGACCAGAAAAGAGTCATGGTCATATAGTCTGGGATAAGATAATAAATTTACCTGACACCCATTTCTCTTCTTTTAATTTGTGCATTTCTACTATCAATGTCCCACAGCTGTGTATGTTAATTTAATAAGCATATATATAGTGTGCAATAGGCATCAATCTCTTCTTTTCTAATTGCCTTTCCTTACATTGCTATTTGTACATTACATATCTGATATATAGTAGCCAAAATAGTAAATAAAAGTACATTGAAGTTTAGCATAAAAATGAAAGCTATTACAATTAATGTCAAGTTGACAATAATTATTTGAGACCGAAAAGGGAAATAAAACTAATAATAGTGAATATTTATTTAGTGCTGATCATCTCCTAAATGCAATTCTCATCATTTTCCACATAGTCAGTTATATAATACTTACAAAGACCCAACAATCTTCTTGGCCCTGTTTTGCAAATGAGAGAATCAAATAGTCTTTACAATTTGGATAAATACTGATTGATATACAATTAATATTTTAAGGCATATTTTAAATCTTTTCTTACTATCTGGATACTGAAAATATATTTCCATGTCCAAATATTTCTTGAAATTGCTCTAGGAAATATTTCTTGTTATGTTTTTCCTGGAACCCAAGTTTTCTCACCCAAGACACTTCTTTCCACACAGCTTCGAAGTTTTCACCTGTTGCAGAGCTAATCTTATTTTCTTTCTCTTTACTGTTCACCTCATTCTCTTCTTCATCCATTAAATTATTCACATTGCTTTCCAGATTAAGGTGCTCTAAATCCATAACATTCCACGTACTTAATTCACCCTGCATACATATTATATGTAGAGTAGCAAAAGAGGAAGGGAAAAGCAATGTATATCTACCCTTGTTCATTTCCTTAATTTTTTCTGAATTATGCCTCATTTTCTCTCCATTTATATTTTAATCTTTTGCCTAAAATATATAACACTCACTTGATTTATCTATCAATTTACTTTTCTCTAGTAAAACCATATACGAAATAAATAAATAATAAACAAAATTAAAAACAACAACAACAAAAAAAGCCATATACGACACTGAATAGAATTGCTATTATTTCCTTCATGAATTTTCCCACATCATAAAAATATCTGCTTCATTTTGACATATTCTGATGGATATAGAAGTAATCATTCACTGCAATTTTTAGGATAATGGGTTGTTATTATTAAAAACTATTATTGTTTTTAGGATTAAATAAGACTTATATGTCTGAGCAGGAGTTTTAAAACTAGTGCTTCCATAATTTACTGGGCTGCCTTGTGTCTGTTATTTTATTTTTTAAAGTTGAATTAAAGTTTAAAAAACATTTTCAAAAGCTTGAAGGAAAGAGAGAAAATACACATTCAAAAGAAATTAAGTCAGCATATTTATAGAGAAAAATGCAATTGTCTCATATAAGAATTTTTAAATTCTATTTGAAAATAATATTTATTTCTTATAGATTAGATTTTTACTTATCATGTGATGAATTCATGAGAAAAATTCATTTAACTCTCAATTAAATGTAGTTTTCATTGTTTAGTTTGCAGTCAGAATCAATGTTTAACTTCATGGCTAAAGATTAATGAATTTCACCATGCATTGAGGGTCTCCTGGTTGTAGGACTTTCCTGTTTTTTGTTTTTGTTTTTTTTCTGCAGAGAGAAGCAGTCTCTCCTGATATTTGCAATATCATAACTGACATTTATGTTGAATTTTTTTCCTACCCAATAGTTGAATATCAATTGTGGTCTCAAGAGTGGAAATATACATATATGTTTTCTGCTTAATTTCCTAGAGGCATTTAAGTTGGTTTACCTCGGAGAGTATAACACCAAACTTCCGTCTCACCTGTTCTGTGGACTGAAAGATTTCCCAAAAGAAAAAATGGTCAAATATAGTGTTTAAGATGGTGAAAAACATTTCAAGTCTTTAAGGAGTAGTTATATCAAAATGGATAATCCTTTATATGCTGTGAAGTTTGAACATAAACTAAGGGTCCCACTTCCATTCAGTCTTATGACATCAAAATATTGCATGTACTTTATGTTGTAAAAAATTTTAATGAACCAGGAGAGCGCAAGTTCCGAGCTTAGACAAAATAGAAAATGCCAAAGAAGTCTAAGGCAAGGAAATTGGGCCCAGATTTTAAATTTTGGTTTGTTTCAGAATAAGTTGTTTACAATATTTCTCATGGGTTAATTCAAATCTTCCCTACCTCCTACTCTAGCCCCTGCAGTGGCAATCAGTTCTGCACATGTTTTTTTACCTATCAGTGCAGGTACAAATTTACTGCACATCCCCTCGCAAATAGAAAAATAACAATTTTTGTTAAACAAAAATTTGTAAGCTTTCCTCTAAATTAATGTTCTTTTGTGGTTCAGGCAAAAAATGAAATAGATAAAGAGATGATTAAAATAGCTAGAAAATACTTCATAACTAAGGTAAAACTTCAGTTGCACACTGTAGTAAATTATGCAAAGCACGATTTAGGAATCTCCTACTTTGTTGAAACAGTATGAGCAAAGAAATATGGAAGAATTGAATTGTCTGAAAATGAT
>JAQZBX010063049.1:0-16765 GCA_029593785.1 Cabassous unicinctus
TGCTTGTCTTCTCTTTAGGCAGCACTGGGAACCAATCCTGGGACCTTCTGGAGTAGGAGAGAGGCACTCAATCTCTTGCTCCAGCTCAGCTGCCTGGTCTGCTGCATCTTTTAGTGTCTCTGCTCTGTGTCTCTTTTTGTTGCGTCATCTTGCAGCACCAGCTCTCCACATGGGCCAGCACTCCTGCACAGGCCAGCACTCTGCGTGGGCCAGCTCTCCACTCAGGCCAGCTTGCCGTGCAGGCCAGCTTGCCTTTCACCAGGAGGCCCTGGGACTCGAACCCTGGACCTTCTATATGGTAGATGGGAGCCCAATCGCTTGAGCCTCATCTGTTTCCCTCAGAGGACTTTTGAGATTTCAGAGCAGTAGTTCACAAAGTATGTTTCTTGAAGTCTCAAGTTCCTCAGGGAACCTTGGGCGGAACATGTGTGTGTGGGCACATGCACATGTGTGTGTAGGTGGCTCTGTGGGTTGGTCCGCCTGGGTGTGTTGTGCATGAAGCTGGGTGCTGCGGGTATCTGTGTATCATGTGTTTACCAACAAGGCTACTGAGGTCTGGATATGAAGTCAATGCTTCTGGCGTGTGTCTGGGTGTTGGTGAAGATGTTTGTAGAGTCACATAAGGGAATTTCATCATATGTGTATCAGGGAGGCCTCTGGGCCTCTGTCCATTGATGTCCTAATGTTCTCTCCCTTCCCCCGTCCTTTCTGGTTGTTCCTTCTCAGCCTCCTCTCACCACTCCCATGGGAGGGAATCACCTGGAAGCCACTTCTAGCTTCTCTCCCTCTGCCCATGGGCACCAGCGCCCCCTGGGGGCAGCCTCCACCCTGCACCTGCTTCCACGCTCACTGTTCACAGCCTCTGGGTGATTCTAGCAGCCACATAGCTTCTAGGAATCTAGATGCGTTGAGGACCTGCTGTTCATTTCCTCCTTTGCACCCACAACAGCGCTGAGTATTAAGGTCTCCATATTTCAGAAAGGAAAACCAAGGCTCAGAAGGAGGAATTGACAGGTTCACTATAATAAAGCTAACAGAGGTAGGGCAACCAGGATTGGAAACCAGCCTTAGCTGCAAACCCAGAGCCTTGCCTCCACCCCAGGCTGCCTCTCCAAGCCCGCACTCTCTGGCCCTGCAGTCTGGGTAATTTGGCTGTCAGACCATTCCTTCCAGCTGAGATAGGGCAATGGGGCTGACCTCCGGCCCTCCTCCAAGGTCAAGCCCAAGGACCCAGGGAAACAAGGGAACGCTCCTATCTTCAGAGTGGCCTCACTGAGGGTCAGCGAAATAAAGCCATTCAGCCCAGACTGCCTGGCACAAAGAAGGGACTAAACTGGGTCTTTGCATCCGAGCCCAGCTAGGCTCATGTGCGAGGGGTCCTCCCAGCTCTGCCCCTCCCCAGCAGTGGGCTGCCAGCTCCTTGCCTACAGCAACAGTTTAACATCCTGTCACTAAAAAATGTATAGGGGGTGAAGGGGAGGGGCTGTGCAGTCACCTGCCTGTCTTCTCCTCCCAGCCCAGATGAAGGCATGGGCTGGGGGAGGCAATGTGGGCTGAGTCCCTGGGGACAAGAGAGGGTGAGGGAGGAGGGCTCCCTGCAGACACCTTTTCAAGACAGATTCGAGCAGGACAAACACTAGCTGAGCTCCCACCACTGCCAGTCGCAGACCTCAGCTCACTGACCCTCACAACAATGCAGAACAGCTCCTACCCCATTGCACAGATGAGAAACTGATCTGGGAGAGAAGTGATTTGCCACAGGGTCATTCTTCCCAGGAACTTGGGGGTTGGAGAGGGTCTAGGCCTTGGATTCTATAGGCGCTGAGAAGGGAAGCGATCCCAGGAAAGGAACACGGCTCTGAGCCCACCCCACACAACTCATCCTCAAAGGGTCTGAGACCAGGGAGAGGGCCACGGCCCACCAGTTTCATTGCACTCCCACTACTACTGGTCCCTGCAGCCTCGCCTGAGAAACTGACCAGGCCATGAGTCCTGGATTGGAGAAGGTGAGGTCTGTCCATCAGCTGCACAGGATGAGGTTCAGCCGGATGACGCATGGGTTGTTAGCCAGGTGGCCCAACAAGCATTCTGGGGAGGTCAGAAGGAGGGCCATGCAGCACACCCTACCATGACCTGAATGGCTCCCCCTGGAGTTGGGCGATGCAGTGGCAGTCCAAAGGCGGGCCTGCAGACAGTTCGACCAGTGACAAGACAAGAGTTCAAAGAAAGCTGCTGGGTTCCTCTCATTCCCCTGGAAGGAAGGAAAAGCATAGCCTTCGGTGGGCACCCGCCATGTGCTACATGCTGTGCTGAGTCTTGTGTGTCTTGTTTCACCCCTCACTGCCCTGTGGGGTGGGAAGAAGTGTTACGTCCACTGGCCAGGTGAGGACTCTGCTCTGCCCAGCTCTTCCCAGGTGTTCCTGCTCTGCAGCCAACGCTGTCCTCCTCTCATGGCCTCTGTCCCCAGACCCCCTGCATGGTAGACAGAGGAAACCTCTTCAGGGCTTTGACTTCACAGCAACCCCTGAAGCGTGACTGGAGAATGGAGGCGGCCCCCCTTTGCTCTCAGTCCTCACTTGACAGGTCCACCCAGGACCCTGGTTCACCAGTGCAGAGCGCAAGAAGGAGAAAAGCATAAAGGACTCACAGTGGGGAAGGTTTGTCGTCTGCGACGGGGAAATCAGGGAAAGCCTCCTGGAGGCTCCAGAGACAGGTCAGAGTGGGACAAGAAGAGACAGGGGAAAGTCATCTAGGGCTGCAGAAAGGCTCAGAGGTGGGCCACCACGGGGGCCGGGGTGGCCGAGCACACCCAGGCTGCATTCAAGGTCCAAGCAGGAGGCGAGGTCACATGCACTGCCTGCACTGGGCATGCCAGGGGTCAGGGAGGCCCTTGGCAGTGAGAGGATGTCAGACACCTCCCAATATCTGATTTAGCTGGGAATTTAAGTCAGCACACTATGAGATAATGAATAGTATGGAAGAGTCTATGTGACGTACCAATTCATGGCTTAAAGAGGAATAATAAACGAACACCCCTGTACCCACTCCCTAGGTAGAGAAAACACACATTTTCAACTCTTTGGAGACCCTAATGTGCCCTGCCAGGGTACTCAGTGCTCCCTTTCTTCGTCTGGAAAGCTCCCATCCAAACAGAAGAGCAATAAGGTGCTGCACGGATCCTGGCGGGAATGGGCCCACTGGCGGAGCGGGCCCTCCTGCACTCCCGTACGCGGCAGGACAGCCAGGTGCCTTTCCATGGGCAGCACTTCACTTTCATCCCTCGCCGCTTTTATCGAAACTTGGGGAGCTTTGCTGCTAAAGCCCCAAGACAGACCAGAAACCCGTTTGAATTTCGCTACGAAATCTGCAGTCACCCGTCAGGCCACGAGGTGGCGATCAGGAGTCAGGCAGGTGAGCATCGAAGCGGTAGGCTGGGCTCGGAGTTGCCCCGGCGCGGGCGGAGGTTTCTGAATTCGACAACAGAAGACAGGGGAAAATCCCTCCGCGGCAAGAGGCTTCAGGGAGCCAGCCACTGTGTGTGCACTTCCCTGGGATGTGGTAGTGAATTCCCCTCCGCAAGCCTGAGAAGTAGCCGTAAGCATTCCGATGTTACAGACCAGGAAAGTGGGTTCAGAGATGTTAAGTAACCTGCCTGAGGCCACGCAGCTAGGAAATGGCAAAGCTGGGATTTGAACCCAGGTTCGTATGATTCCAGAGCCCATCCATGGGGCAGTGACGGAGACACACAAGGAGGAAAAGAAGAGCATATAGGAGGGGAAAAAGATAGAGATAGAGATAGAGATAGAGATAGAGATAGAGATAGAGATAGAGATAGAGATAGATAGAGAGATAGAGATAGAGATAGAGATAGAGATGAGAGAGAGAGAGAAGAGCAACCTTTTAGTGAGCACTTACTACACTTCAGGCACTCCAAGCCTTTGTATGCGGAATTCACTGACTCCTAACACCGACCTGTAAGGTGAGTACTGTCTCTCTCGCATTTTATTGATAAAGAAACTGAGGCTTAGGGAGGATAAAAGTCTGGGAGAGGCTGCTGCCCATCAACACCCTATCTCCTGCTCCTTGAGTCTGGAGGGAGAACCACGGAGTGAGCTGAGCCTCCTGGACACAGCAAGCCCCTTCTCCTCCGGCCCTGCCTGTGGAGGGTCAACAGGCTCAGGCCCTGCCCTGGACCCAGACAGCCTTGCTGTCCCCAGGACATAGCAGCCTGGAGACCTGGCAGAGTCTGGGTGTGTAAGGGGGAGGGTTCCCCCACCTGAGCAAGGTCCAGGCCCACCTTCAGGAGGTGCCACCCACTGTGCATGCTCCTAGAGTTGGGGACACAGGTCACTCATTTCAGTCACTGGGACCCACCAATGGGGACAACAGATCTGGCAGACGGGGCTGAGGCTCTGGGACGTGGGAGTGCCCCACCCCATCCAGCTTTGGGGAGCTGTGAAGTGCAGCATTGTCAAGCATGGACTTTGGAATTGGGCAAAATGGGTTCCAGTCCCGCTCTGCCACTCACCGGTAGCGACATCTTAGGCAAATCATTTAACTTGTGAGGTTCACATGAGTGAGTGAGCCAGGCACAGGCTTTAGCCCACCCCAGGTGCTCCAACAGTGGAGGCTAAGATAATTCATGGTTGCCCCTCACTTCTGCCCACCCAGGAAGCTGACCCTCAGCCCAGAACCCTGAGTTCAGAGGATCCCATGGTCCCTGGAGGCAAGGTGTGGGGTTATCCTTGGTGTTAGCAATGCAAGGACCACCATACCCCTTTAGACTGGGGAGGCTTCCAGGAGCTGTGTTTCCTGTACCAGGCTTCCTTCTCCTCATTCTCTGAGGCTGACAGAAAACAAGCACACAGGTGGGCAGACCCCTGGCCCTCCTCTGACCCCAGCATCATGGCAAGAGGCAGCATCATGGCAGCTTACCCCTGTGAGTCACCAGGGCCTGTGTCTTATGACCCAGGCCTCCTGGCTGGAGTTCCCCATGCCCTGCGATTGGTCCAAGGGTGAAGCTCGGGCAAGGGCATCTTCTTGGATCACAAGTTCCAGGGATGGCTGGCAACCATGTTCTTTATCACAGGAAGAAACTAGAGACAATGGCCAATTCACAGACAGAAAGTAAGAGGGGAGATAGACACACAGAGAGAGATAGGTAGCCCCAGGGCTGCAGCTTAAGGAGACAGTAAAGAGCCAGTACATAAAGTGCAAATAAAATGCTTTATTACTTAAGCTAGTTTGTGTTAAGTCTCTGTCACTTGCCACCAAAGAGTCTTGACTAAAACCTACACCATCTCACGGGGTTATTGGATAAATAAATGAGATAATATTTCCAATTTTCTGCCATAAAAACAGTGCTCAAAAAAAAAATAGTAGCTTAAATGATTCTCAACATACTGCAATAACAACCTCCGCACCTTCCTACCGATTTTACAACATCCACCCCATTTTGTTTATCTGAGTATGGTTTGTGAAAGCTACCTAAAAATGTGCACAGATTTTCAGCTGGTATTTAAGAGGAGACATGTTTGGGGGGACTCTCTCTGCAGATTCCGTTCAACTGGATATCATCAGAGATTTCCTGAGAACAAATGAAAATGATGATTATTGGTATAACATACGCAATGGATGCCACATGTCATCACTGAAAGAGCAGTTCTTGCTACCCAAGCTCGTGTGCCTCGTGTGGGGAGCGCCAGTCCCATGCACACGTGGAGCAGGAACCCCTCCAATTCAACCCAAGCTGAAACTGGGAGGCTGTGCCCCAGGGGCAGGCGGTGGGGTACTTCGCAAGCAACAGCACTCACTTGAAGAAGCGAATTACTGGTACTGAGTTACTAATAGGCAACTAATCACGTTATAGCCATCACAAAAATGTCCACGAAGCGAGCAGTTGTGACAAGAGCAGAAAACTGGAGTCATGCTCTGCCAAATGAAGTGAAGCTCCAACTCTGGAAAGGCAACTCACTGCAGTTGATCTTTCTGCTTATAAAATGTCCTGTCAACAATGAATACCAACGATAATAATGGTGATATCTATAGTAATGATAATCGCTGCAGTGAGTTGAGCACTTATCATGGGCCTGTGCTCTGTGTGCATTATCTCAGATAATGCTCAGCCCACTCCATGAGGTAAGTATTGTTATTAGCCCCATTCTATAGATGACAACACTGACGCTCTGAGGGGTAAAGGTCATAGAGCTAGTGAGTGGCAGTTCCTGAGAGCATGTCACCAGTATAAACAAATAATTGTGCCTAGAAGGAAGGCAGAACAGACAAGAAAGTCCTAGATTTTCTGCATTTCTGCTCTTTGGAGAGGTGGGGCAGGATTCACCAGACCAGGCTCTGAGCCAGGAAGTGCCTTGGAGTGGCCTGAGGGATAGGTGGGGAGACTGCTTCCCAGGGGAACAGAAGTGAGGGCTCAGCAGTAGGGCTGAGAGGCAGGGCTCAGCCTAAGCTGCTTCCCAGGCACTGGCCAGCAGGTTGGCTCTAACATGCCAGGACAAGAGAAGTGGGGAGACAGAGAGACTGACAGCCAAAGAGCCACCATCCTCTCGTGTCCCAGTCCAGCCCTGTCACAGGTACCATCTTGTGCCACTTACACCAGGGCTCAGAGTCCTGAGAACCTTGGTAAGGTCACACAGCCAGTCAGCACAGATGAGAAGGTGTGGAAGGGAGCGGAGGAGAATGGGTTCCTCTTCACAGATTTAATCCCCCTGCTCCCAGAGAGTCCAGGAAATGAATCATGTCGATTAAGAGCTTAGAAAGTTAGTGAACATTAGGTAGGTCAGGAGGAGAAGCTGGAAGGAATGGAAATCATTCATGGGGAGGCCAGATATAGGAGCAGGTGCAGCTGTCATGTGCTCAGCTGGATGGATGGACAAGGCCAGCCAGGAGGGAGCTGAGCATGCTGTAGCGTTGAGGGACTCACAGAGGCTTTCTCAGGAGCCCCAGCCAGCCTACGGCTCCTGGGAACCTGGACATTCCCCTTTCCAAATCACTGGCAAAGGTGGGTACTTGCCCTAGTGGTGACTCCTCAAAGCCAGAGCACTGCTCAGGAATGGACCTGGCCAGTGACACCATTGCAGGGAAGGATCTCTCCGATCGCTGAGTAGAAAGAATATTAAGATAAAACTATTGTTGTTGTTGTTTGTGTTCTCCCTCCCCCAGAGTTTTTTCTTTATGCAGTTGACTGTTTTTGTTGTTTGGTGCAACAAGGTTTATAATAGTTCTATCTTCTTCGGGGAGTATATCTTTCTTCACTAAATAATGTCCCTCTATGTCCTGATTAATGCTTTTGGCCTTGAATTCCATTTTGATAATAATATTGCTGCTTCTGCTTTCTTTTTTTTTTTTTTTTCCCCCTTAACTACTATCTTTCACCCTGCCTTTTATTTTACAATCTTTATCATTTTTTGGTCGTTTCTTGTTTTTTAAAAAGGCATGTAACTGGACTTCATTTTTTAATTTTCATTATATTTGAGACACACAAAATAGAAAATATATAACTGATATACAGACAAAGAATAATGAAATGACCTCCTATGAACCTGTCACCCATGGTAAGAACCAGAACACCATTGAGTCTTCTCGTGTCTTCTGCCCCATCCCATTTCCCCACCTCACCTCTGAAGATAACAACTATTTTGTGTTTTGTGTTTATCATTGCCTTGCTTTTAAAAAACTAATTATTGGTTCCCTAAAAAATACATTATTTAGTTACATTTGTTTTTGAACTTTATACAAGTGATCATACCATGTGTAGACTTCTGCTAGTTCCTTTTTTTACTCAGCACTCTTTCCAACATTCCCCACACTGGTGCATGTAGCCTTTGTTCATTCATTTTCATTGCTATATAACATATAACATTCCATTTTGTGACTACATCACAATTTATTTATTCATTCTACTATTTCAGATATTTGGGTTGTTTCCATTTCTTCACTATAATAAACAATGCTGCAATGAGTATCCATCTATATGGCTTCTAGTGTACGTGTCCCAGAATTTTCCAGCACATAACCTGGGAGTTACTGTGTTACCAGGATATGTGTAGAGTCAACTTTATGAGACAAAGCCAGTGTTTTTCAAAGTGTTTGTATTCCCACCAGTAATTAATAAGAGTTCCTGTTGTTCCCTATCCTTGACTACTTATTAATTTTGACTTTCCCCAAATGATATGAATTTGCTACTTCCTTATTAATGAGCATCACATCATATGTATAGTCTCCATTCTTGTTTTCCCTTCTGTGAGATGCCTATTTATGTCTTTTGCTCAGTTTTCTTTGGATTGTCTGTCTTTTTCTCATTTACTTCTTGGATTTATCTATATATTCTGGATACAAAGCCCTTGCTAGTTATATGTGTTACAAATAATTTCTTCTAATTTGTGGCTTTTTACCCCTTTCTGTAATGTATCTTTTGAAGAGTAGAAGTTCTTCATTTTAATGTAGACTAATTTCTCCTATATTTTATTAGTACATTTTTTGTCTTAGTTGCAAAATCTTTCTTTATCTGACTCATTAAGATAGTCTCTTATATTCTCTTGTTAAATTTAAAAGTTTTGGCTTGCACATATAAATCTTTAATCCATCAAAGATTATGAACAGATGAGGCAAGGAACCAATCTCATATTTTTCCATATGTATAATCAGTTGTCCCACCATGTATTGAATAGCCAATCCTTTCCCAGTAATCTGAAATGCCAATTCTGTCATACATCAGATTTCTGTGTATGTGAACAATTATTACTGTTGCATTGTCTATTAATCTAATCCTGTGTCAAAAACCACACTATCTTAACTGCTAACACTTTATAATAAGTCTTGATTGCATTTAGGGAAAGTCTTCCCACTATTTCTTCTTTTGAAGTGTCTCAGCTAGCCTTTGCTATTCCATATAAATTTTAGAACCAGCTTGTAAAGTACTTTAAAAAATCCTGTTGAGATTTTGATTGGAATTACAATTCTCTATAGATCAATATGGGGAGAACTGATAACATGTGGATAATGACTGTTTCCCTTCTTGAACAGGATATATCTCCGCATTTATTTATGTCTTCTTTAATGTCTTTCAGTAAAGTCATATCATTTTCTGTATCAGGTCTTGCACAACCTTTGATAAATTTATTTTTAGATTTCTTGCTTTCTGTTGCTATACTAAATAACTTTTTCTGAGTTGTTTAATTTTATGTCAAGTGTAGAGAAGAGAGATTTTGATTTTGAATATTGATCTTATATTCCACCATCTTGATAAATTCTCTTAATAATTCTAATAATATCTCAGTAGGTTATTTTGGATTTTTCTGTGTAAACAATAATTTCATCTATGAATAATGACAGTTTTGTTTCTTTCTTTCTAATTATTATACACTTTCATTCTTTCATTCTTTCCTCTTTTTTTCTCAAACACATTGGCTAGTGCATCCAATAAAATGTTAAAATATAAATTAGGAAGATATTAATTGGGTTCCTGGTCTTGTTCTGTCAAGGAGAATGCTTTTTACTTTTCAGTACTAAGTATGATTTTGCTAAATAATGCAAGTTAAGAAAATTCTCCTGTATTCCTAGTAAGGTCAAAATTTTAATCATGAAAGGATAATGGTTTTAATTAAATGCTTTTTCTGCACAATTTTCCTTCTTTAACCTGTTAATATGATATTGTGTGGATGTGTATAATATGGAATATAATATATACTAATGTTAAACCGTCTTTATACTCATATAATCCCAGATTGGTTGTGCTATTTTTACACTTTGTTCGATTTTTTTCCTTGACTTTTGCATCTACATACATGAGTGAGGTTGCCCTAGACTGATTTTAGTTATAAGGTTGTACTGGCTTCATAAAATGAGCTGGGGAGTGTTCCCTCTTTTCCAGTCTCTGGAACAGTTTCTATAAAATTGTAATATCTGTTCATTGAATGTTTGAAATCACCCAAGCTTGGTGTTTTTTAATATATGGAAATTTTTTTTTTAATTTTTTAATTTTTTCTTTATTTTTGCATTTTTAATGACTTAAAACAAAATATATCTAAAACTGCAGCTTCTGGAAGAACCACTTGTTTTTGCCTGTCTTGTACCTTTCCTCGAACTTGACCTTGGCCTCGCACTGGGCCTTGCATTTAAGAGCAGGGTCTCTGAAGACATCCTTGTTGTCAACGGTTTTGTCCAAGGGGATATCCACAGAGTACCTTGTGGGCATGAGGTGATTGTAGTTATAAACTTTCACGAAAGACTTGATCTTTGACCTCTTCGCGATTTTCTTCTTGCCCATGGCAGCTGTCACTTTGCGGGGGCAGCGGTCGATTCCAGCCACCAGAGCGTGGCTGTAGGGGCGGTCTGATGTCCCATCATCAATGTTCTTCACGATGACGGCTTTGCATCCGGAGTAGCGTCTGGCCAGCACCAGCACCACCTTCCCGGGTTTCATAAACTTGCCCATTTCGGCAGCAACCTGGAAATATTTTAACTACCAATTCAGTTATGTTTAATGGTTATGGGACTATGCAGGACTTTCATTTCTTCTTTAGTCAGTTTTGATAAGTTGTTTTTCAAGTAATTTGCCCATTTAATCTGTTTTTAAACTTATCTATGCAAAATTGTACAGGATATTATCTTTTTGATCTTTTTAATCTCAATTCTATCTGTAGTAACGCCTCCTTTCTTATTTTTATTATTATATTTATGTCTTGTGTCTTTTTATTCTTTATCAGTTTTGCCAGAAGTTGATCTATTTTATTAGCCTTTCAAAGAACCAGTTTTTGGCTTTGTCAATTCTCTATTGTGTCTTTATTTTTCTATTTCATTAATTTGTGGCCTCCTTATACTACTTTCTTTGAGGTTTTTTTGTTTTTGTTTTTTACAATTTATCAAGTTTGATGCTTAGTTCATTAATTGCCAGCCTTTCATTTTTTTAATGTAAGTATTTAAGCTCTAAATTTTCCTTAAACTACCATTTTTGCTGCATTACACAAATTTTGATATGTAATATTTTCATTCAGTTCTAAGTACTTTTAAAATTTCCATTGTGTTTTTTTCCTAATTTGCAAACATGGAAATTTTTTTACTTATCATTTTGACTTTTAAAATTTTTTTAATTTTTTAACTTTTTATTTTAAAATACTTTCAAGCTGACAGGACAGTTACAAAATAATATAAACCTCACACAAAGAACTGCAACATACCCCTACCCACTAGATACCCAGATCTACCTATTTTAATATTTTGCCACATTTGCCGTATCATTCTCTATCTGTCTATCTATTTATCTATCTATCTATCTATCATCTCATTCACAATATTGTGTTACCCTCACCACCTTCCATTACTAAAACTTTCCTATCTCCCCAAACAGAAACTCTATGCCCATTATTTATTAGTTCCCCATTTCCCCATCCCTGGCAACCTGTACTCTAATTTCTGTCCCTATGTGCTTGCATATTTGCTGATATTTTATTTATTTATTTATCCTCCCCCCCCCATTTTTTCTGAGCTCGCTGTCTGTTCTCTGTGTCCATTTGCTGTGTGCTTTCTGTGTCTGCTCATCTTCTCTTTAGGAGGCACCAGGAATTGAACCTGGGACTTCCCATGTGGGAGAGAGGCACTCAATTGTTTGAGCCACCTCAGATCCCTGCTTTGTTGTGTCTCTCATTGTCTGTCCTCTTTGTGTCACCTTGTTGCATCATCTTGTTGTGTTAGCTTGCTGCACCTGCCAGTCGCGCCAGCTTGCTTTCTTGCTCGTCTTCTCCAGGAGGCACTCCGAACCCAGGACCTCCCATGTTGTAGGCGGGAGCTCAATTGCTTGAGCCACACCCGCTTCCCATCCGATATTTTCTTTGTAGTTACTATGGGCTTAAATTTAACATCCTAAATCTATAACAATCTCATTTGCTTTGATACTGACTTAGCTTCAATAATATATACAAACTATGTGCCTATGACCCCCTGCCCCCCACCTTTATGTAGTTCTTGCCACAAATTACACATTTATATATTAAGTTCAAACCCACTGACTTCTCATTACATTTTATGCATTTGCCTTTTAGATCCTGTAGGAAGAAAAGAGTGGAGGAAGAATACAATAGTACTGGTATTTATATTTACCCAAGTAGTTACCCGCACTGGAGATCTTTATTTCTTTATGTAGCTGCTATCTACTGTTAATTGTCCTTTCCTTTCAACCTGCAAAACTCTCTTTAGCATCTCCTGCAGGGCCTGTTTAGTGGTGATGGACTCCCTCAGCTTTTGTTTATCTGGGAATTCTTAGACCCTTCCTTATTTTTGAAAGAAATTTTGCCAGATATAGAATTGTTGGTTGGCAATTTTTTGGCTTTTAGCATTTTATTTTATTTTTAAAAAGATTTATTTTTATTTATTTGCTTTATTTATTCCCCCACCCACCCCCGGCTTGCTGTGTCCATTCACTGGGTGATCCTCTGTGTCTGTTTCCTGCCTTCTCTTCTCATCCTTCTCCAGTCTTCACCGGGATTTGATCCTAGGGACCTCCGATGTGGGAGAGAGGCACTCTGCCACCTGGGCCACCTCATTTCCTGGTTTCTGGCACGTCTTGCCTTGGCTCTGCCCTGTGTCTCTCCCTTGCTGCATTATCATCTTGCTGCATGGCTCGGTGGAGCCTGGCTTGCTGCATGCAAGCGCACGGGCCGGTGGCTCGCCTCCACGCCTTCTATTTTTATTTTACCAGGAGGTCCCGGGGATCAAATCCGGGTCCCTCCAAATGGCAGACGGACACCCAACCACTTGAGCTGCATCCACCCCCTTTTAGCATTTTAAATATGTCTTCCCACTGCTTTCTTGTGTCCGTGGTTTCCAATGAGAAATCAGCTCTTAATCTTATTGAGGCTCCCTTGTATGTGACATGTTCCTTCTCTCTTGCGGCTTTCAGAATTCTCTGTCTTTGGCATTTGACAGATTTGATTATAAAATGGCACAGTATGGGTCTATTTGAGTTTATCCTGTTTGGAGTTCATTGAGCATCTTGGATATATATATTCATGTCTTTTCTTAAATTTAGGAAGTTTTCAGCCATTATTTCTTTGATATTCTTTCCCTTTCTCTCTATCTTCTCCTTCTGCAACTCTCATAGTGCATATATTGGTACACTTTATGGTATCCCATAGATTCCTCAGGTTTTGTTCACTTAATCTTCATTCTTTCTTCTCTCTGCTTCTCAGACTGAATTATTCCAATTGTTTTATCATCAAGTTCTTTGATACTTTCTTCTGCCAGCTCCATTCTGCTGTTGAACCCCTCAAGGGAATTTTAATAAATATTACTGTAGTCTTCAGCTCTGTTTTGTTCCTTTTCATAATTTCCATCTCTCTATTTATATTCTCTTTGTGTTCCTCTGTCAATTAATGATTTCCTTTAGTTCTTTGTCCATGTTTTTCTTTAGCTTTTTGAGCATATTTAGGACCATTTTTTTTAGTCTTTGTTTGGTATGTTCCAGGTGTGGTCCTCCACATTGATAGTTTCTAATGCCTTACTCATCAACTTTGCCTGGGCCACTACTTCCTGTTTCTTTGTATGTTTTGTAACCTTATGTCCAAACCTGAACATTATGGGTTTTTTGTTTTTGTCTTTGCGTTTTGAGATACCGAGGGTCGGAGATTGAACCCGGGACTTTGTATTTGGGAAGCTGGTACTCAACCACTGAGCCACATTGGCTTCCTTGAGTTGGTTTTTCGCTTGTTTTTGCTTGTTGTTTGTTGTTGTTTTTTTTCAGGAGGCACCGGGAACCAACCTGGTGGGTGCTCAACCACTTGAGCCACATCCACCACATCTAATATTTTAATGTATTATCACTGTAATTTAGACTCTGAGGTATCTGTTCCTTAAGTTTGTATCCAGTTAGTATTGTGACAGAGCTTTCCTTGATTTCCGGGAGCTGAAGAAGTAGAAGGAAGAGGAGGATGAGGAGGTAGGGGAGAAAGAGGAAGAAAAACACATTTCCCAGTCTTTGCAGATTGACCTGTGTGAGTGCTCTCCTTCAGGGCTTAGCCATACAATGAGTTTAGAGAATAGCTCCAGGCCAAAGTGTAGGGGCCTCTCTGATCCTTTGTCATGTGCCTTGTCTTGGGCATGCACAAGTAACCCTACCAATTTCTCCATCTGCAGGGTTCCAAATATCCTTTTTGTCCTAAGAAACAGTATCTTCATGGTTGTGGGCACTACTCTGTATATCCTACAGCCACCAATCCCTTGCCCCAGGCAGCACAACTTGACTTCTCCCCCACAGCATCTGTAGTAGATTTTGTGAGCTGCTTGCTACACACAGTGCAAGTTCTAGGGTGGCGAGTCCCCTCAGACCACCACCAGACAGATTGGGCCAGACATACATGCCCCCAGCATGTGCACAGGGATTACTCTGCTCCCCCCAGAACTGGGACCAGGGATCCACACTAGTAGTGTGGGCCAGTTCTGTTCTGAGCTTGTGAGGGGCAGAGGAGGGGCCAGCCAGGATGCCACTAGACCCTACCACCTTTAAGTAGTCTTTTATTTTTTTTTTGAAAGAAGCTTTAGATTACTTAAGTGTTACATTGAAAATATAGGGTGATTCCCATATACCCCACCTTTCCCCTTTCCACACTTTCCCCCATTAACAACATCTTACAATAGTTTGTGGTACATTTGTTACAATTGATGAACACATATTGAAGCATTGCTACTAACCATGGTCTGTAGTTTTACGTAGCCTTTTACTTGATTCAGCGCTCACCCTGTTACTGTGGTCCTTTAACTGTTTTCTGGAGCTTTGAGAAAGATGTTTCTGCCAGCTCTTGCTGGTCTTTCAAGGTTTCTGTGGGTGGATGGAGCCCTGAAGCATCTCAGGCCCCTATCTTGTGCAGGGTAGGGGTCCTGTCATTGACTTTTCTTCTTTGTTTTCTGAATGTTTTCAATGGGCACACATTACTTTTATATTAAGAAAAATGCAGCTATTTTCATTTTGGAAAAAATTCATTTTTTAAATGATTAAGTAGTATTTAAGCTGTTATAAGAAACCACACTCTCTCATATGCTACTGGATAGTTTCTGACTTATAGTTTCTGACTTTATAAATGCACAGCACCTTGCCAGATGGAAATTTGACAACTGTCTTAGTTTGCCTAAGCTGCTTTCACAAAGACCACAAGCTGTTTTGGGCTAAAACTATAGGAATTTATTGGCTCACAGTTTTGGGGCTAGAAGAAGACCAACATCAAGGCATCAGCGAGGTGATGCTTTCTCCCTAAAGTCTGTAGCATTGTGGGTTCGGTTGCCGATTGCTGTCAACCCCTTGGGTTCCTTGGCTCATCTCCCATACCAGGGTGAGGTCCCTCCTTTCTAGCTTTTGTGACATCTAACTTCTCTTCCTAAGGCTTCTGTAGATATGCATTAAGGCCCACCCTGTTTCAGTTTGCCACTTCACTAAAAATAACACCTTCGAAAGGACCTATTTACAATGGGTTTGTTCATACCCACAGGAATGCAAATTAAGATTAAGAACATGTGTTTGTTGGGGTACATAATTCAACCTACCACAGTAATACATAGTAAAAATAATGTATAATAAACCTGAAGTTCATTTGATGCCACAATTCCTCTTCTAGGCATTAATTCTGAAAAAACACTAACATATCTACAAAGTTATATGTTCAGAGATTATTATTATTATAGTGTCATTTATTCTAAAATATCTGAAATAACCTAAATTTCCAATAGGACACTGGATGCCTATGGAATAACCTTATGCAGTATTTCCAGCATGTTTTTGAAAAACTCTTAAGGCCATGGGAAAATGGCTAGATTGTAGAAATAGAAAAAGTATACCTTGTATATACTAATCTGTATTTGTCAATCTATCCACCTATCCCTCTTTCTACCTATCTTATCTTTTTTCCATCTTTTTAATTATTATTTTATTAAAGCAGTTGTAGGTTTGCAGAAATATCATGCAGAGAGTACAGAGTTCCCATTATCACCCCCCTCACATGCAGTTTCCCTATTATTAACATTTTGCAATAGTGTGGTAACTTTGTTTTGATTCATGAAACAATATTATAATAATTAGGCTATTAACTTTACCCCACTGTTTACATTAGGGTTCCCTCTTTTTGTTGTACAATTCTATGGGTGTTGTATGTGTGTGTTGTGTGTGTATAACTTACACAGAACTTAAAATTTGCCTTTTTATCCCTTTTCAAAGATACAATTCAGTGGTGTTAATTACAAACACAAAGTTGTGCCTCCATCCCCATCATTCATTGCCAACACTCTTCCATCACTGCAAACAGCAACTCCAGACCAAGTAAACATCAACTTCCCATTCCCCTTCCCCACTTGGACCCTGGTAACCTTTATTCTAGTTTCTGACTTTATGAAAATTCATATTCTGCTTATTTCATATGATCAAGAGATCACACAGTATTTGTCTTTTGGTGTCTGGGCTTATTTCACTCAACATGATGTCTTCAAGGTTCATCATTTTCTGGCATGCATCAGCACCTGATTCCTTTTTATGGCCGAATAATATTCCATTGTATGGATATACCACATTTTGTTTATCCATTCATCTGTTTTTTTTGTTTTGTTTTGTTTTGTTTTTTAAAGATTTATTTTATTTATTTATCCCCCCCTTGCTGCTTGTGCTGCTGTGTCCATTCGCTGCGTGTCTTCTCTCCCCCTTGCTGTGAGGTCTTGCCGCATCAGCCCACGGCGCCGCGCGGGCTGGCCTGCCCTCACAAGGAGGCGCCGGGAAGCG
>JAQZBX010063051.1:0-16772 GCA_029593785.1 Cabassous unicinctus
CGAGAGAATAGGGCTGAGGAAGAGTAAAATTGTATGAATATCTTCAGATAAAGAGAGGAAAGTACACCATCCATCACAGCTAGGGGTTGGGTATTCCCATTCCCAGTTACTATTAAATCAACACTGTCCTCAAAAGGCAAGCTTACTCAAGCTTAGTTAGGATCCTAAAGACGAATCTACTATTTTAAAAGTCATTTTGCTAAAATGAGTCACTTTGCCAGGTGAAAGCAAGATGGCACTACGGCTTTTTTATCAGGAATGTTTATCAGGAATTTTTAATATCCTGCTAAAAATTCACAACATTCTTAATTATCATGATTCATTCTAATTTTTTTTTTTTTTTTTTTGAGGTACCAGGTGTTGGGGATTGAACCCAGGACTCTAGGTGGGAAGACAACGCTCAGCCACTGAGCCACATCATCTTCCCTGAGGTGGTTTTTCCATTTGTTTTACTTGCTCTTGTTTTTTTCAGGAGGAACTGGGAACCAAACCTGGAATCTGCCATGTGGGAGGTGGGAGCTCAACTGCTTGAGCCACATCTGGTCCCCTCATGATTTATTTTTAATCTTTTCTTCCTAGATTCATTTGAAAGTTTTTGTGACATTACTACAAATTTGCCTTTGGGCATCATTCCTCCCCACACCTTATCTCAGGTAATCTGAGTAGGGCTGAATCCTGTAGTAAGGGGAAGGCATGTGACCTGGTTTAAGCCAATCACTACCTTCCATAATCCCAATTGTAATGATTGGATCAGGGCTAGGCAAATTACCTCAACTGGGCCAATCAAGTTACTAAATTCAAATCGGAATTTTTGGGAAAGAGTTTTAAAATTGTAAGTCATCTATGTTAATGTACAACAGTGAGAGCTTGTTTAAAAATAGAACCACTACAAAGAAATATGAGCACAGCTCTACAGAGAGCCTATATACATTGAGACCCTGAATTTATCCATGTCCAAAACCAGCACCACAACCTGTAGAACTTTCAATAATGCAGGGAAATAAATTCCATCTTATTAAGTCAATTTGCAATGACTTTGTTATATGCACTTGGAAGAATGTTAATTTATACATATTCTGATTTTTTAGTAAGTTCCTTCTTTAAAGTTCTTATAATATTTACATTTGCTATTTTATAGGGAAATGATTATTATATTCTACTGTCACAGTAGTGTCTGGGTCATTTGGAAATCCATGACCCTGATCAAATTTTTTTTTTTTCTTTTAAGATTTATAACCTGAATGATATTCATTTTCATACCTCTACATATACACATTTTAGAGGTGGGAAAGTGATCTGAAATTGTCAGTGTTTCTTGTATCATCAGACTATACATATATAAAATACCTAAGTGTGTATATATATATATATATATATACACATACATAATGTAAGATAATTGTATTTCACTAAAAATTTTGGGATTTTAATGCAAATTTAGTAGACAATGAAATATTTTTCTCAAATAGAATTCACACTTATATGGATATTTATAAATGCATATATATGTAACTATTTTAGCAAATATGTATTCTTTTATATTTATATGTATATATGTATGTGATCTTTTTCATATGCTTTTCTTAATATCCTGATTCTTTTTATGCCTACCTTCTCCTTAAATGTTATTAGCTTGTTCCCTTAAATATGACAACTATTACTGAAGTATATTTGTTTCTATTTGTTGGGATTCTTGGTCACTTTTTTTTTTAAGATTTATTTATTTCTTACCCCCTCCCCCCATTGTTTTGTGCTCACTGTCTGCTCTCTGTGTGTTCTTCTGTGTCTACTTGTCTTCTCTTTAAGCGGCACCAGGAACCGATCCTGGAATCTTCCTGAGTGGGAGAGAGGCACTCAATCTCTTGCACCACCTCAGGTCCCTGGTCTGCTGCATCTCTTATTGTCTCTCCTCTGTGTCTCTTTTCATTGCGTCATCTTGCTGCGCCAGCTCTCTGTGCAGGTCAGCACTCCGCATGGGCCAGCTCTCTGCTTAGGCCAGCTCGCTGCACAGGCCAGTTTGCCTTTCACCAGGAGGCCCCCAGAATTAAACCCTGGATCTCCTATACAGAAGACGGGAGTCCAATCACTTGAGCCATATATTAATATAAAATATTGATCACGAAAAACAATTATCTGATTTTTTTAAAAAATTATTCTCTCATATTTTCTCCAGTTGTGTAATGAATTACATTCCTTTGAAAGTAGCAAATCATTATAAATCCTAACATTAGTTTGCTTTTGAGTCATTATTAGATATTCAAAGCACTCCAAGTTTAATATCATTACTTTATTTGTGCTCTGTGTTTTCAGTTACTATCCTATAACAAATGATAGATAGATAGATAGATAGATAGATAGATAAACAGACAGATAGATAGACAGATAGAGCCATAGGAAAATTATTTGCTTTAATTCATTATTTCTAACAATTGACATGTTTAGAATTCGGAGCATCCCTTGCTGCCCTTTTTACCACATGTATTATATATTTCTGTTTGTTCTACTAGCAACATTTCTGGAGAAACAAAAACTTTAAAGTTTTTCATCTACTTTAAGTCGCAAGGTTTTGTTGTGTTTTGGGTTTGTTTTTTTTTTGCTAAAGGGAAGGAGTGATTCTAGGTTGAGGGTGATTGGGGAGAGAGAAAGCATCCATTAGTTTCTTTGTACCCTAATCAACTGTGATGTTCAAGGTTATGAAGCAATATTTGCTGGGCATAAATAACTTATATTAGGAACCATGATTCTGAAACTGTGCACTATGTACAGCAGGAAATTTTTACATTAACAAATGTGTTTTTTTTCTGTAAGGGAAAATATTATGAGATAGGACATTGCAATTTACTTTTAATTTTCCTGTTTTGTCAAAAACCTATTTAAACCTTATATATTTGACTCAGTTAAAAATGGTAAGCTAGCCTCAGTTCAATACTATTTTATGTTTCATATCATCTTTTTCATATTGCTCTGTTCAAAATGATGGAAGTTCAGATCATTGTGAGATTTTTTTTCTAGTTCCTTTTATAAGTGAAACCCAAACAAGGAAAGTGGGCATTTTTCATAATTTTGTGCATTCCAAGACCTAACAAATTGTAGATGTTAAGTGAATACTCTTACAATAAATGGATCTTGTGGATTCAGGCGACAACTTGGTATTTTTCCTACCACTTTTTATTCAGTTTATGACTCCTCGAAATTGTCTTACTTTAGCAATCTACATCAGGAAATGTAAAAGTCCTCCCATCGCAATGGAAATAACCCAGCTAGGGAAAAAAATCCTTTTATGTGCATGAATAAAACACTCAGTGTCAGAGGAAATGAAATAATTCTGTGGACAGAATGTAATTTCTAACGAATCTTATTTATTTAGCAGAGATTTATATTTATCAAATACAAAGTTCAATTTTCTTTTCTCAGAAAAGAAAGCATGTGATAATTCTCTATTATTTATCTCTATCAGTTAACTTGTTTTGATTCAGGTTAGTGAATGACAGTTTCCTGTTTGCCACTTCAAAATACTTATTTCATTTTTTTGTTTTTTAGAAAGAAGAAATAATTTAAAGATATGACTTTATTTTTTAGAGCCACTAAACTGTGGCTCCACCTTTATCTCCTGACACTCCTAAAAGAGAACAAAAATCTCAATATTCTTTAGTCATACAGTTTTGCTTTCATATTGGTGATTTTTATTCCCCCTATGCAGTGAAATTGCTGATCAAGTGTCAGGCTCCATTTGGATGGCTTAACAGCACATCTTGTCAGTTTTTACAGCTCTGGAAAATGTCCCCAATTTACTTTAGTTGTCTTCTCTCAGGTGGCTGCAATCAAATGACAGGGATATCGAAAGTGTTCCCTATTAGAGCAATGAGTTTAGATTTTCCAGCCCTATCTGCCATACCATATACAAGTGATAATGAACAATCTGACAATTAAATAGACACCATTTTTGAGTTGCTATGTAAATGGCAGGATAGGGTCTTATTACTTAATTACCAGAATACCAACTGATATTTTAAAAAGCCAGCATTTCCCTCTAATGTGTGGGCTCCAGAAGAGTCTCCTTGGAATTAATTCCTTTATCTAATTACTTAGATTAAAGCCTGTCACTGTGAAATGAAGAAACACACTTCTTATACTTAAACCTGCTGAATATGTTTCCTTTCCTTTGCCTAATACTATAGACATTCATTATCCATTTTTTTTATTTTATTTGTAACTAAAGATTGAGAAAAAAAAAAAACCCACATAGTTTCATAGTTGCTAGTCCTTAGGAAAAAGGAAGAAAATATGTTTGGAAGTTAAGTAGTATTTTCCTCATTCATACTAACTTCTTGCCCCCTCTGAATTCAAAGTGGCCAACCACTAGTATATTATCAGTGAAGAAGTTTTTAAATAATTTAATAATTCCAAAGAGGAAATTACTTATTGTTCAAGTTAACTTTTATAAGAAATGTTATTCTATTTCTCAAATCCCTTACTGCTATTTGGTGGATAGTTGAATGATGTGGAACTCGCAAATAATTTCTCACATGTATGAACACTGTCAACTTTCTTCAGACTTTTTTTGCTTTTAACTTTATTAGAACTTTAAACCACAGAAAGGGTCAATTAGTATAATATTATGAGCTAGGTTTTACACTTTAAGGTATCATGCTATATATTGAATTGAAAAGAAGTTCTCTATTACGGTATGTTGACTTCAAGACATCTAACTTCCTTGTGAGAAAATGGTTAAATCTATTTTTTTTCCTTAGTCTCCCAAATTAGTCAGGCTTCCCACTCAAAGCCTCTGCATGTAAAAGATAGAAAATGCCACTACTTTTCATGTAGCTCGTGTTTTTATTTTTTATTTTTTTTGCTGCTGTTTCTTTTTTTTTTTTAAAGATTTATTTATTTATTTATTTATCCCCCCTTGCTGCTTGTGTTCGCTGTGTCCATTTGCTGTATGTTTTTTCTGTGTCTGCTTATCTCCCCTTTGCTGCGAGGTCTTGCTGCATCAGCCCACCACACTGCGCGGGCCGGCCTGCCCTCACAAGGAGGCCCCGGGAAGTGAACCCGGGGCCTCCCATATGGTAAACAGGAGCTCTATCAATTGAGCCACACCCGCTTCCCATGCTGTTTCTATTTTCAATCAAGACATTTATATAATGGCACACAGAAAAGATGGAGTTGATAATATCAAAAAGGCTTTGGGAATGAAAAGATAGTTAACTAATAGTCACAATAAATATAAACATATGCCATAAAGATTTGAGTGTTAGAGGAAGAAAATGAGGGAGGGAATGAAAAGATCATTGAGACTCTAGTACTATGCTAGGAAATTTTAGGTTTTGAAAAAAGTTTTCTACTCCTACAACAAAGGAAATATTTTTTCCCACATTTGAGAGGAAAAAATGGTTAAGCAAAGTGAAATGACCAATTAAGTAGCTTATGAATGGTGGCCTGAGGTTTAAATTATGCTTATCTGGCCTTATAATCCAAGCTTTCTATGATATCACAGCACACAGGATTGTATATTGGAAGGCAGGCTCTCTTTCTCCGCTTTAGATAAAAATAGGTGAAAAATTATCCATCTTGGACAAAACTCAATGCTATTTGTTAATAATATGTGACAGAATATTATTCCTCTTACTTTAAAAAAAAAAGTTAAAAAAAAAAAGTTATTTTCACACTTCAAATCCACAGGTTAAAGTTATCTCCTCAATAAAAATGTAAATTTCGAAACCACAGTTTCTCTTATTAAAAGCTGTGATTAAGTGAACCTTGCCATCTCTTTCTCAGGATATATTATCCAGTTCTTTTAATTCCATAACCATCCATTTTTCAAAGTTCTCATTTACCTTTGACTGTGACTTCAATGTTTTAAAATTCTTTTTTATAAAACCAAGTATAAAACATAATAGGATTATTAGAGTAATTCATACTTTATCATTGTTTCTGGGTTTTAATAATAAAACATTCCTAGATTTAGGAAATTCTTATATAGGGCATATATATGTACTTTTCTGTACCTGAAGCCATTCTAACATGGAATACAGTATTCAGCAAAGGTTTTGGGGGGTCAGTACAAAATGATGTATCTCAATTTAGTTCTAGTGAGCATTGATGATTAAAGAAAGGTAAGATGGACCCCAAGCTTGACAAGATGATTTGCCGTATATTTTGTGTGTTCCGTCTTCTTTAGAATGTCAATTTGCAGAGAGAAAAGAAGATTCAATTACAGAACTCCAATGTGAAAAAATAAATATTTCATCTTAAGGATACAGATTTCCAAAAATGCTTTCTTCTTACTTGGGAAACAAATTAATAAACAGTTCATTTACTAATATAAAGATTAGGCTATATCAAATCTGATTTCCTCAACTATAATTATATATACTGAAAACCTGATAAAACGCAGTGAGCTTGTAAGTGGGCCAGGTGGCTTTTCCACTAAGTACAAAATTTCATGAGAAATTTGGTTTTATCAGGAAGTTCCCAGATTTGACACAATTTTAACTTTATGCTAGTTTCCTAATCATTTTTTTCTTTGGAAATGATTAACATAAATAATTATCATTGCAATGCCAAGTAAATAAACATACTCATCTTTGTAATATATTTTCTTTAATGCCAGTATTTGGTTGATATTGGTAAGTTCTGGGTATTTCTTAAAAGTTTAGGATATCAATAAACTATTTGAACTGTGACAAAATTACTTGCAAAATAAATATATCCTACAAGATATCAAATAAGCAGTTGCATTGACTTTTCTAAATGAGATGACCAGTGGATGTCTTGGAGGGAAACAGCATGGAACCAGCCTAACTGAAATAGGCAATTGGATTCCTGAAAATGCGTTTTCAAACAGAATCATCTCCATTTGAAGAATTATGACATAGGTGATCAATTTTACTTCACATTACTCAGATTGCCCACATGGGGCGACTGAAGTTACTGTAAAAACTGATATGATCCATCAAATTAGTTAAACAACTGGTATAACTTTTTTAAAAGAAACAATTCTTTGTCTTATTATACCCATTTAGTAAACTAACCATTTTGTCATTGGACAGACACAATCTTACTGAGCAATTTGACTCTTTCCATTATAAAAGCTCAACTCTGCATAACTTGAGTTCATTATATGTTGAAAATCTTAGCTCATCGGAGAAATAGGTAATCCTGTCCCAGCAGAGTTTGTATATGTTGTATATGTATGTGGTGTGTGTTTTTGTACACTCACACGCCTGCCAATCCTCCCTCTCTCTCCACTTATATATACATAAATATACAATACAATATCTAAGTATCACTTACATATTTCTGGGTAAAACCTTTAGATAGGTAGTTAACTTTTTGTTCTTATGAACATATTTGTTCATTACTTCGAAATTCTGAGCTTATCATTGCATTATCTTTGATAATGTTGCATAAAGAGCTTGTGAGTTTTAGATTTTTTTTCTTCTGAGAGAGGGGTGCATAAAAATCCCTTTAAAAAGTGCCAAAAGTTAACATAGAAAATGAAGCAAAGTGAGCAATGGAGAAAATTGTTTATCAAATGGCATAATTATTTACTAATTATTCACTTTATGCTTTCAAAATATGGTACAGTGTTTGTATTTGTAATAGCGCTTTCATTTTTCATATGAAAGCATATCCATAAATATTTGTCTAAGTAAAGACCTGCTCTGTGTACAAATGATTGTTGAAACTGAGTGCTTGGAAGAAGATCTTCAATGTTTTCACTGAGAAATAATGAAAACATATTTGATAAATAATTCATTTACACCTGCTGTGTATAATAATCACTCATGATGTTGGAGTTCTGTCTGAAATAGTTCTCCGAATAAGTTGTCCTTTGTACAGAGTTGTTCCCATGTTTCCGAGTGAAGAGCCTGGAAAGTCTGTGATATTTCATTAAGCGTGTTGTTCTGGGAATTAACACAATGAAATCGGTCCCCAAAGCTTTACATAAATGATTTTATCTCAAATGTCCAAATGGTTTGATCAAGGTTTAAATAAGATTTTTGTGAAAGGGATAGCATTATGCAAATCCCAAATCAAGCTCCATGTTGTAATTTCTTAAAAAATCTATAAATGTACCATATTAAACTTCTAGAATGTTCTAAAACAGTTGTGAAGGAAAGTATTATTAATAGTTGATGTCCATGCTTCTCAGTGTGTGTTAATCCAAGGAGCATCAACTGGAAACTTTCTAGAAACACAAATTCTCAGATCTCAGTCCAGACATATGCTGGATCAGAAACTCTAGAGGTAGAGCTCAGCTATCTGGACTTAACCAAATGTCCCAGGTAGTTTAATGCTCAGTCAACTTTGAGAATCCCTAGTTTTGTCATAAAAGGGTACCATAATGACCACAATGGATTATGTGCTATTAGCAAGTATGTCATAAATGTTTAGCATGTCATATGAAACCTATATAGAGTACACCATTTCCATATGCATTTGAGTATGAAAATATTTTTGCATTTTTGTTGTTAATTTATGTTTAAATAATTTTAATATAAATGGACTCTAAAGCTACATCTCCATTTTTCAGAATACCTTACTATTTAATAATCTAGAATTTAAGATTTTATAATTTGAAAAAACAAGAGGCAAAAATACACACCATTTTCACTGTAAGAAAAGAATATTTTTATGTGTGTGTTCCAGAGACTGAATGTGCAATAAAATTTATTCATAATAATCATAATCCAAATAATAATATTGGTAAGAAGATCTCAGCCTTTAAGATTTATTGTATTGGTGGTTTTCAATAAATAGAATAATGACTCACACATGGGAAGCACTGAGTTTCTCAAGTGAAATCAAATTTAGATACAATTTAATGAAATGTCAGCAAATTTTAAAAAAACTGACTTTTTAAAGAAACTGTTTTCCTTTTTTAAAAAAATCTTTGATGTTGAGCAGTTCTAATGAGTTTGCAACGTCTAAAGTTCTCAAACCATTAACTTAGTTGAAATTATTTCTTCCCATTTGAAAATGCTTATCTATACCCTAACTTCGTTACTAAAATAATTTCAAAATATCTTCTCTTATCAATAGGTGATGCTCAATAAATGTTGGGATGAATAAATAAAGGTGAAAATAAGGTTGTGGGATGTCCCAGTGAAGATTATCAATGAACACAGTGGTGTATGAGTCCAGTGTTTAATACAGTTATCTGGAGTGTAAATAATGATTTAGTAGCTATGCAATAAATAGTATTTAAAATCATGAAATGATTGAGACTAGTGTAGAAACAGGAGAAAGAAAGTCTAAGACAGAATTTAGGTATGCACATGTTAGGAAAACAGAAAAATATTAATAAAACCAAGAATATTTTGATAATAATAAAAATTACATAAACAATTTGAATTACTGCATAAATTGTGGTTTCAATACTGTAACAAACTAGCAGTTGAAGAATATAGAAAAAAGAGTCTCCAAAATTAAAGACAACATAAACAGGAATTTTAGAAAATGGAAGGCAAAATGTTGAACAGAAATTAAACTAAAAATTTCAAAGTAAATTATTTCTATATAGGGGACCATTTTTGGATTTTATAGATATAAAAGAAAGCAGAATATTTTAATTATATCAAGAAAAACTCATAGGTAGAAAAACAGTACCTAAATTTAGGAGTGATGTAATATGTAAAAAGTTATATTATAGAGCTGACCTCGTTAGAAACATTTTCTATTAAGTCCAATAAAGTTTCTAATAAGCTTATTGTACTTAAAGCAAAATATTCCTAATATACTTGTTATAAAAATTAAATAAAATCCCCTCTAATATCTAAGATTTGAACCAGATAATCTGCTAAAACAATTATTTTTGGATTCTGAACAATAGTAGGGAATAGATATTTTTGTTTAACCTTAAGAGAATATAAACTACATTTTTCTTTGCTAACAGTACTCTTATTGTAAGTGTTGCTAGCAAGCAGTGAGATTTTTCCAATTTGTTTAGAAAGTAATTTAATCACCATCACCCCACCCTTGGCAAAGTCTTGGGCATCAAATAAGTATTGATCATGGAAGTCACTTAATCCCACTTCTTAAAGCTCTATTTCACTGCTACAACATGATGCATTAGAAATGGCCACTTGGAGAGACCAGGTAGGAGGTATATGCATGCAAATGTGCAAAGACGTCTCCTGACAGAATGTAAAACTTAAACCTGCCTTCACAGATTTAATTTCTCTTGTATTTTTTGTTGTTGCTGTTGTTACTTCTGTCCAGAGCAGCAGTGCTGAAAGAGCTGCTGCTGTGAATGTTTGTTTCTGCAGAATTGCACACCTGATTGACATGTCTTGATTCTAGTAATTTGCCTCGGTGCACTCTGTTGGCACTCCTGGAGGAACCTCAACCAGAGCTCTGATATCTAGTACTAGCAGTTTTTCCGGCTCATCCCCACCTAGTAATCTACTAGGAGTTTCTGAAAGAAGATGCTGAAACAATTGGTTTAACAATTTTTATTATGAAATATCTCACATACAAAAGTAAAAAAAAAAAAAAAGTATATGGCTAAATGTTTTATCACAAATACCTGTGTATTCAGGACCTCTATTTAGAAATAGACCTAGAAATCCACCCTCCCCTGCAATGCTCCTCCCAGTAACTACTTACTACCAACTTCTAAAAGGTATCTGAATTTTGTGATAATCACTGTCTTGATTTCCTGTGTGTGTTTGTGTGTGTGTGTGTAGCCAATTGAGGATAAACCTCTAGAAACTCTTGTTTTTTAAATATGAATTTACGTTCTCATATAGTATGTAGTCAAGTGTGTCTGGAATCTTTCATTCGATGTTATGTTTGTAAGATTCAGCCATATTTTTCAGTAGTAGCTATGAATTTATTTCACTTTCATTGTATGTCCATTATTTGAATATATGACAATTCAGTCTCTCCAATCTACTGTTAAGGACATTTTTTGTGGGGGAGGTGTTGATTTGTTTTGAGCTTTTATCTGTCCTAAATAGTATCTTGTACATCTCTCTTACTCACATTCTTCTTGATTATATACCTAGGAGTACAATTGCTGGGTTATGAAGCATGCATACATTCAAATTTAAGACAGCGCACCAGACTTACTTCCAAGATTTCTTTCTCTATTGCAAAGTAAGAGAGACCCCAGTGTTTTGCACCTTTGCCAATACTTAGAGTTGTCAGTCTTTTAAATTTTAACTATTCTGGTGGGTACATAATGGTGTCTCATCATGTACTAATATGCATTTTACTAAATATCAATAAGGTTGCTAACTTTTCAGAGTTATATTTGATATTTTAATATCTTCTTTCATGAGGGCATCTTAAAGCCTGCTGCCCATTATTCCTAGGGTTGTTTTGTCTTTTTCTAATTGATTTGTAGGCAATTTCTGTATGTGCTAGATATCATCCTCTAATTCACATTGTTTATTACAAATATATTCTCCTATGTGTGAATTGCTTTTTCACTCACTTAAGGACATCTTTTGAAAATAATTTCTTAACTTTCATATTGTCCAAATTATCAACATCTTTCTTGATTGTTATCGCTTTGCACATCCTATTTATGAAATATCCCTCTACTCATTGCAGCGATATTATCCTACATTATCTTCTAGAAATTTTGTATTTTACATTTTAATCTATAATTCCCTGGAATTCAATTTAAATATATGGTATGAGGTCAAGTTTCACTATTTTCCATATGGATGATCAACTGTTCCAGCATCATTTCTTAAATAAACTATCATTTCCTATTGTACTACATTGCCACTTATGCCTGAATTAATGTCCATATATGCACGGTATATATATAAAAGTTGTATTTTATCTTCTGTTGCTTTATATATTCTTGCATAAATAACACACATTAATTTTCTGGTATTAAATCATGATATTTGATAGAGCTGAGCCCTCCACTTTAGTTCTTCTTCAAGGAAGAAGAGGGTGATGACTTTTATAGCCATTTTGAGTTTTCAAATCAAATTTAGTGTCAGACTATCATGTTCCACAAAAAATCCTGTTGTGGATTTTGGTTACAGTAAATTTAAAGTTGAGTTTAGGGAGAATTAAAATGTTTATAATATTGAGTCTGTCCATAAACACGTTTACACACTAGTATACAATAATTTTCTTTAATTTCTCTCAATAACATTTGGTAGTATAATATTGGCTTGGAGTCATGGTATTTTGTTAGATTTATTTGATTTTTATGAGTTTTAAATTGTTTTCATTTTCTAACTTTTTTGTTGCTATAAAGTAGTGCAATAGTCTTTTTGAATTTTAACTTATATCCAGAAGCCCTGCTAAACTACTTTATTGATTTTACTAATTCATATGTATTTTTCATGTTCTATGTGTATATTATCATCTGTGAATAATGAGAGTTTTATTTCTTCCTCTTCAAACCTCATTCATTTGTTTCTTTTTATTTGCTTTTACTGCACTTCAAGGCCTCCAATAAAATATTGAAGAGTGGTGACAGCAAGTACCTATGTCTTCATTTTAAATGGAAGTATTTAAAATTTCAAGATTAAGCATATTTTGTTATAGAGATTTTTTGTGGTGTACACATTTATCAGAATGAGCACATCCTTTTGATCTTGATTTCCTAAGATTTCTTTTAGCATGCTTAACTAGTGAATACCATCAAACCATCTTTGCAACATTTGAGATATATTTTTCCTTTGTTTTTCTGTTAATGCATTATATTAAATTATTATTATTTTTTTAAAGATTTATTTATTTATTTATTTATCCCCCCCTTGCAGCTTGTGCTTGCTGTGTCCATTCGCTGTGTGTTTTCTCTGTGTCTGCTTATCTCCCCTTGCTGTGAGGTCTTGCTGCATCAGCCTACCGCGCCGCACGGGCTGGCCTGCCCTCACAAGGAGGCCCCGGGAAGCGAACCCGGGGCCTCACACATGGTAAACGGGGGCTCTATCGATTGAGCCACACCCGCTTCCTGTTGTGAGGTCTTGCTGCATCAGCCCACCGGGACACGCGGGCCGGCCTGCCCTCACAAGGAGGCCCCGGGAAGCGAAACCGGGGCCTCCCATATGGTAAACGGGAGCTCTATCGATTGAGCCACACCCGCTTCCCTACATTAAATTATTTTCTAATGTTTAACTAACTTTACATTCCTGGAATAAAACCAGATGGATTTGCTAATATTTTATTATTATTTTAACTCTATTTCCATGTTAAAATAGGCATGAAATGTCCTTTCTTGAAATATACTCGCCTCATAATTTGAACTGGGATGTCTCCCCCCGCCCCCCCCTTTTTTTTTCTAGTTTCTAAAAGTGTTTGTGCATAATTGCTTAAATATTTGGAATATTCACCTGCAAAAACATCTGGTCCTAGATTTTTTACTTTTCATTACTATGTGTTCTTATTTTATATAAATTAATTTTTTTAAGATGGGCTTTTAAACTAGGGACTTGATTTTGTTAAAAGGCATAGGATTATTTAAATTTCTCTTTCTTTCTGTGCCTGCTGTATTAAGTCATACTATTCTTGTTTTCAAAATTATTCATTATCTACTCAACTTTTTAATGTTTCTAAGGATCTTTAGAGATGTTCCAAATTTATTATTGAAATTGGCCATTTGGAATTTCTCTCTTCCTTTTCATGCTCAGGGTTTATCAATTTTATTGATTTTTATTTTTACTTTTTAAAACTCTATTTTATTACTACTGCTTTTGTCTTACTTATGCCATTCACATACTTCTTATTTTATATTGCTATTCTTCTGAATAGGGATGTTTGGTTCATTAGTTTTCAAACATTTTTCTTAACAAATACATTCAATTAAAACCAAAAATTCTCTTTAAGCAAAGCTTCAGATTCCTCTCACAAGTTTGGACATGTCATTTTTGTTATCATGCAATTTAATAAAATTTAATATACATTCTATTTTATGCCATGACTTTTCCTTTGGATCTTCAGTTATTTAAAATACATTCCTTAGTAGCCAAATATATAGGGCTTTCTATTTAATTTTACAACATATTTATAACTTAAATGCCTTATGATCAAAGCATATATATATATATGATTTATATCTTTCAGTATTAATGGAGTCTTGCTTAATGGCTTAGCATTTATATAATTGTATAAATGTTTGCATGTGCTTGAAAATAATTTTTCTGTAAAAAAAATTGGATGTAATGTTATATATAGTATATCTATTAGGAAAAGTTTGCTAATTATGGTTTTCAAATTGTTTATATATTTACTGGTTTTTGGAGCCCAAGGCTTGAGCTGCCCTACTACCACCACCAAATGAAACACAGCCCAAAGCACTTAGCTGCCAGCATAATTTGGACACCCACTAGTTAAAAAGTAACAAGCCTCCTCAGAGGAAAGAATGTACATATAGTACTGCAAACTCTAATCTTCTCAAGGCTGTATATTCCCTTCCCAGCCTTAGCATCATCAAACAACTCTTGCAGAAACTCTGTTCTAATACCCTATGGAATGTCTTTGTTCTGAGGACCCTTATATTGCCCTTCATTTTCCTGTCTCTTTGCAGAGCACTATCTTCATTCTTCAACCAGCTACCATCTAAGAGTCTCTCCTGTTTGTAAGTCCCAATAAAGCTCATAACTAACCATCTGCCTGATGCATTCTTTGGTCTTATGGCTGCCCCAACTCATGATCTTCAAAGTTGGGTGGGTGGGGATGAGCCTCCCTGGCATCGAGGAATTACTACCAAGCACCAACTAGCAATGCAACTGGAAAAAGACCTCGAATAAAAAAGGTAAAGAAAAAATGAGTTTATATGGCTAAGAGACTTCAAAGTGAGTCAGGAAGTCATCCCAGAGGTAACGCTTACCCACATCTCAGCAGAATCTCCTAGACTGCCAAAGTGGATGCTATCCCAAACAGTGGGGCTCCTGAGGGCTCTGGAGATACCCAGGTCCTATGATCAGGGCAGATAGCTTCAGAGTTTGGTGCCTTGCCAGTGGGCCCTACTTTCGAGTTTGTGCTCCTAAGAGTGACAGAGTTGGACTCAGTTATGGCTTCCCTACACATGGCCTATCTGTCCTTTCTATTTAAATTTATACTTGGTGCTGGATTTTGTAGGTATATGTCCAAGAGACTGGAATCCTTGGGCTGTCTATGTGCCAGCTGGGCCCTGAGCCTCAGTGGAGTTGCAACACCCACTCTCCAGTTCATTGGACTCACCCAGGACAACTAACAAGAAGGTGAGGATTGACAACCACCATACCAAGGAAACGAGAGAGCCTACAACTACAAGCAAGAGAGTCCCATCCATCAGCTCTATGGGATTGAAGCCCCCTCTCAATTAGAGAAGGAGTGGAATCACCACCCCAGAGTCCTCAGGATTGGGGAATGAACTATGGAGTAGAGTGTACTTACTGGTACTCTACTATAGCCTTATTGTGGTTCTAGCAATGGAAGAAATTACAACATTGATGTGGAGGCAGTGGCCACTGGAGGCTCTGGGGGCAGGGAAAGGGAAAGACAGGTGTGATACAGAGACTTTTTCTGGACTTGGGAATCATCCTGAATGACACTGCAATGATAGATATAGGCCATTTTATATCTTCCCATAACTTGCAGAATTGTGTGGGAGAGAACATAGACTACAATGTGAGTATGGTTCATGCTCAGTGGCAATCTCCCAAGATGCGTTTATCAATTGCAATGAATGTGCCACACTAATGAAGGATGTTATTTATGTGGGAGGTGTGGGGAGTGGGGCATATGGGAATCCATTTATTTTTTATGTAACATTTATGTAATCTAAGTATCTTTTAAAAAATAAAAAATAAATATATTAAAAAAAAAAAGTTGGGTGGGAACACTGATTTTTTTTTTTTTTTCAGGTACTGGGACCAGAGCTTGAACTCAGGACCTCATATATGGGAAGCTGGTGTTTAATCACTAGCTAAATCAGCTCCCCATCACTGATTTTTTAATGTACTTTTTCTATCAGTTACAGAGAAGGGTGTGATACAATTTCCCACTGTCTTTATGGATCTGCTTTTTCTCCTTGTAGTCCTGTGAATTACTTATATTTTTATATTTTGAGGCTATATTTAAACATTCATACAATTTTTGAACTTTATACCTCCCTGGGGAATTAATACTTCTATTATGGAGTGCCCGCCTTTATGATTTATCTGTTATTTTTATTTTAAATCCTAATTTTCTGATATTAATATAGGTCAATGCTTAAGTTATCATTTGTATGACCTGGAGTTTTCTTTCTTTTTAACTTCTCTATCCTTTAAAAAAAAAACAAAAACTGCTTTTTAAAGGAATAATGTACACACCACTTTAAATTATATATCTTTAAAATTTTTATGTTACTTGTAAATGTTGTTTTGTTATTTTATCAAATCTGTAATCTTTGCCTTTAGTTGATTTAATCAATTTATGTTTAATATATGTATTGATATATTTGACTTTAAATATACCAACTTATTTAATATTTTCTATTTACATTCTTTATTATATTTTCTCCTCTTTTTTCTCTTAGCTAATTTTTCTCATTGACTGTTTCTATTATTCGATTTTCCCCATTTTAGTTCAGAAGTTATACACTCTTTTGTTGTTCTTTTAATTCAATTTACTGAAACTCTCATGGATTATTATTACTTAATGAAGGCAATATTCATCTAGATATTCCCACATATTTTTCCCTTCTTGGTATTTTTAATTCTTTCTTTTAACTTCTCACATTCATTTGAGATTATTTTCCTTCTACTGATGAATCTCTTTTATTATTGTGGCCATCCCAATGATGAATTCTCTTTTTTTTTTTTTTT